>CAUYLG010009101.1:0-12320 GCA_963573385.1 Cacajao melanocephalus
ATAAGAGAGGACACAAATAGATGGAGAAACATTCCATGTTCATGGTTAGGAAGAATCAATATCGTGAAAATGGCCATACTGCCCAAAGTAATTTACAGATTCAACACTATCCCCATCAAGCTACCAATGACCTTCTTCACAGAACTGCAAAAACCCACCTTAAACTTCATACGGAACCAAAAGAGAGCCCGCATAGCCAAGTCAATTCTAAGCAAAAAGAACAAAGCGGGAGGCATCACACTACCAGACTTCAAACTATACTACAAGGTTACAGTAATCAAAACAGCACGGTACTGGTACCAAAACAGAGATATAGACCAATGGAACAGAACAGAGGCCTCAGAGGCAACGCCACACATCTACAACCATCTGATCTTTGACAAACCTGATAAAAACAAGCAATGGGGAAAGGAGTCCCTGTTTAATAAATGACGTTGGGAAAACTGGCTAGCCCTGTGCAGAAAGCAGAAACTGGACCCCTTCCTGACACCTTACACTAAAATTAACTCCAGATGGATTAAAGACTTAAACAAAAGACCTAACACCATAAAAACCCTAGAAGAAAACCTAGGCAAAAGCATTCTGGACATAGGTGTAGGCAAGGACTTCATGACCAAAACACCAAAAGCATTGGCAACAAAAGCTAAAATAGACAAATGGGACCGAATCAAACTCCACAGCTTCTGCACAGCAAAAGAAACAGTCATTAGAGTGAATCGACAACCAACAGAATGGGAAAAAAAATTTGCAGTCTACCCATCTGACAAAGGGCTAATATCTAGAATCTACAAAGAACTAAAACAGATTTACAAGAAAAAAACAAATAAGCCCATTCAAAAGTGGGCAAAGGATATGAACACACACTTTACAAAAGAAGACATACATGAGACCAACAAACACATGAATAAATGCTCATCATCACTGGTCATTAGAGAAATGCAAATCAAAACCACATTGAAATACCATCTCATGCCAGTTAGAATGGCGATCATTAAAAAATCGGGAGACAACAGATGCTGGAGAGGATGTGGAGAAATAGGAACACTTTTACACTGTTGGTGGGAGTGTAAATTAGTTCAACTACTGTGCAAGACATTGTGGCAATTCCTCAAGGACCTAGAAATAGAAATTCCATTTGACCCAGCAATCCCATTACTGGGTATATATCCAAAGGATTATAAATTGTTCAACTATAAGGACACATGCACACGAATGTTCATTGCAGCACTGTTTGCAATAGCAAAGACCTGGAACGAACCCAAATGCCCATCAATGATAGACTGGGCAGGGAAAATGTGGCACATATACACCATAGAATACTATGCATCCATAAGAAACGATGAGTTTGTGTCCTTTGCAGGGACATGGATGAACCTGGAAACCATCATTCTTAGCAAACTGATGCAAGAACAGAAAATCAAACACTGCATGCTCTCACTGATAGGTGGGTGTTGAACAATGAGAACACATGGACACAGGGAGGGGAGCATCACACACTGGGGTTTATCGGTGGGAAACAGGGGAGGGACAGCGGGGGGTGTGGAGTTGGGGAGAGATAGCATGATGTTGGGGAGAGATAGCATGATGCCAGATATAGATGATGGGGAGGAAGATGCCAGATATAGATGATGGGGAGGAAGGCAGCAAATCACACTGCCATGTGTGTACCTATGCAACAATCTTGCATGTTCTTCACATGTACCCCCAAACCTAAAATGCAATAAAAATAAATAAATAAATAAATAAATAAAATTTTTAAAATCTACACAAGTTGAATCAATCTGGAAAAACACAAAATGCCATAACTGTCACAACAATTTGAAAACTTCATTAAACTAATTACATTAAAGAAATGATAGGGCAAAGGCTTCATTTCAGATGAGCACCAGGTCCAAATGCTTTTTTCTAGCTGAGTTTTACTGACTTTCAAAGAATAGTCAACCCCATTTGTACTAGTCCATTTTTACACTCCTGATAAAGACATATCCAAGACTGGGAAGAAAAGGAAGTTTAATTTCACTTACAGTTCCACATAGCTGAGGAGGTCTCATAATCATGGCAGAGGGTGAAAGGCACTTCTTACGTGTTGGCAGCAAGAGAGAAATGAGGAAGAAGCAGAAGTGGAAACCCCTGAAAAACCCATCAGCTCTCATGAGACTTCGTCACTATCATGAGAATAGCACTGTAAAGACCAGCCCCCATGATTTAATTATCTCTCCCTGGATCCCTCCCACAACAAATTCGATTTCTGGGAGATACAAGAGATTTGGGTGGGGACACAGCCAAACCATATCACCACCTTATACAAATTTTTACAGAGAAACTCATATTATAAAGCTCTTATAGCCTTAATACCAAAACCAGCTAAACATATTACAAAAACTAAGAAATTCAAAGACTGTTGATATAAAAATTATTAATATAGTATTAGGTAGCTGTACTTAAGTGTATATGAAAAAATAACATGTCAGATAACCAAATAGAATCTGGTTAACCACATAGAATCTCCTTCTGGGACAAAAGAATACCTTAGTGCCAGAAAAATTTTGTCAATATCATTTCCACTTTAACAGACCAAAAGGAGTCTCTCTTTATGATATATTTACAAAATTAATAATAGAATGAAAGATTTTTAACTTCATAAAATGTATCTACCAAAAGTCCAAAGCAAGCACTTTTTAACAGAGAAAACATATACAAATTTTCTGTAAAGTTAGAAACTAAACAAGGATGCTTACTATCATTACTATATTTTATGACAGTGCATTGGTTCTGATATAATGCAAGTTTTGAAAACACACTTTTTCCAGCATGATTAATATATCAATTTGAGTGTAACATGCATTTTGTGTTTTCTTATACATGATTTCTTCCAGGAGAAACACTAGGCAAACACAGGAAACCATGCCCAGGTGAACTGAACCAAAGAAGAGTAAACAAAACATGTGTTTGTGCTTACTTTGTTTCACTCTTCAATATCCACCAGCTCCCTCAGTTTACCCTGGGCTTATGAGCCACACTTGGTTACCTCTGTCATTCCAACTTTCCCCCTGATTTCAAATAACCCTCCTTCTACCATTTCACAAAAACTCACAATCTGCAACATTTCCACTACCCATGTCCACAAACTTACTTCAAATATTTTTCAAGGCAAACTACCATATTTATTTATGCATTTATATATTTCTTAACTATTTAACATGTAAAAGTCTGTAATACCATTTATTTTAAGTGCTTAAAATTATTTTTTTAAATTTGTCACTGATGAAGTTTTTTAATGTTGTGACCTTGACCCCATTTGTCCATAAGCCCTGTGATATTTATTGGATGATTTTGTATATCTTTGTTCTCTTCAGGAATTCATATTCCCTGTTAGAACAGAACATACTTTATTAGAAGTCCTGATGAATACAATAAGAAAAGTAAAGAAAATAAAATATATTAATACTACAAGAGAAGAGATAAGAAAGCTGTTATTTCAGATAATATGATAATTTACACAGAAAGCTGAAGAGAATCCCCAAACTATTAGAACTAGTTGAAGAGTTCAAAAAGGTTGCTGAACATAAGTCAACATAAAAATCAATAGTATTTCTCTAGATCAAGAACTAATTAAAATAGAAAATAAGATAAAATTTACAATAGCAGAGAACACTAGAAGTTATCTAAAACATAATTTAACCCAAGACCCCACAAAACCTAATAAAGAACTTTAAATGCTTACAAAGAGCTTTAATGAATTCCTGAATAAATAGAACTATATCCCATATTGTTGCATGCATTTCTACCCAAAATAATCTACAGGGTTAACAAAATTATAATAAAAATGCAGAACTAGTTTAGGTGTAATAAGGCAAACAGATTCTAAAATTTTTAGAAAGAAGTAAATGCTTACAAATAGCAGAGACAATTCTAAAAGAGAAGACCAAGAAAGGGTCTTGCACTACTAAGTTTTAAAACATATTACAAGGTTGTATCACAAATCAAGGATAGGTTATTTAATGGATAAAATTGGAAAGACTTTTGCCATACTGAGAAGATGAAATAAGACCTGTGCTTCTCACAATGCGCTAAAAGTTACCTCAAGATGAAATTCAAAGCTGTGACTTTATTAGAAGAAAATATGAGATAAGATCCCTTAATGTTGGGTTTTAAGAATATTTTTAGAAAGATGCAACAAACACAAAATATAATCATATCAAAATCCAAGGCTCTGTTCATTAAAATATAGTATAGACAAAGAATGACAAAACATGGTCATTTTCAATGTTAACAGCACAAATAATATATGGAACAGTGGGTTTCAATTCTATCAAATAAGGTGGCCCTTTCTTATTGTTTTGTAACTGCCATGTGTTAACCTAAAATAAAGCTTATAGATAATATAACCTGCCAGGAAGGTCATTATATAGTGATAAAGGGGTTAATTTAGCAAGAGAATATAACAATGATAAATATATAGGCACTCAACATTGGAATACCCACTTATATAAAGCAAATTATAATTAGAGAGAGAGAGAGAGATCCTAATACAATAATAACTGAGGACTTTCAGCATTGGACAGATCATCTAGACAAAAATCAACAAAGAGACATCAGAAGTAATTTACATTATGGACCAATGGACCTAATAGACATTTACAGAACATTTTGCTTCACAGCTGCAGAATACACATTCTTCTCTTCAGTGCATAGAATATTCTCAAGGAGAGACCATATGTTAGGCAACAAAACTCATCTCAACAAATTCCAAAAAATTAAAACCATATCAAGTATCTTTTCTGACCACAATGGAATAAGACTAGAAATCAATAACAAGAGGAACTTGAAACTATACAAACACATGAAAATTAAACAATATGCTTCTGAATAATCAGAGGGCCATTTAAAAAATAAGAATGAAATTAAAACATTTCTTGAAACAAATGAAAATGGAAAGACAATGTACCAAAACCTACGGTATGCAAGAAAAGCAGTACTAAGAGGAATGTTTGTAGGAATAAACACTTATATCAGAAAGGTAGAAAAACTTGAAATATGCAATCAAACAATGTGTCTTAAATAATTAGAAATTCAAGAAATGTTTCAGCTGTGTTTAGAAGAAAAGCCATTTAGGTAGGCGTCAAGGTATATAGGTATTTGTCTCTACTGTAAGACTCACTCTAGATTAAGCTGGGGAAACCCATTCAAGCACTCTGCCTCTGTTTTCTCAGATATAAAATGAGAATGCTAGTCCCTGTGCTATGAATTTCACAGTGCTGTTTTGACCATCAAATGAAACAATGAATTTGGAATCCTTTTGGAAGTATAAAGGCATTCCACATGCAAAATGTTTTATTACTCTTTATTTAAAGCATTCAGAAATATTAATTTTTCATTAATTTAAACTGACCTCTTAATTTCAGCTATGCACAGATGTATTCAAGAAGAGATTAGATGGAATTATATATAGAATTGAAGTCACTGTTGCAGTTTTAGGTCGAGATCACTTCCTGTGGGAGAGATGGGGGAGAATGTGGGGGTGGTGGTGTTTGTAGAATTGCAGGCATTGGTAGGGTGTGGTGGCTCACGCCTGTAATCCCAGCACTTTAGGAGGCCAAGGCAGGATGGATCACCTGAAGTCAGGAGTTCAAGACCAGCCTGCCTAGCATGGTGAAACCCCGTCTCTACTAAAAATACAAAAGTTAGCCTGGTGTGGTGGTGGGCATCTGTAATCTCAATTAATCAGGAGGCTGAGGGAGAGAAATGCTTGAACCCGGGAGGCAGAGTTTGCAGTGAGCTGAGATCGTACCACTGCACTCCAGCCTGGGTGACAGAGCAAGACTCTGTCTCAAGAAAAAAAAAATAATTGCAGGCATTAACTGCATGTGGAAAATTGAGTCATTACTAGACAACCATTGCATTACCCAGGAAGTCTATTAGTAACTATTCTCTAAAAGCCCACAAAGAAACAGCTAGAGTGGTCCATACCAGAATGACAATATATTCACATAAATTTGCAGAATATCATGATGATGTCAGAAATCACTGGCCTTTTTCTTTAGTTTCATCTCCATTAGAGACAGAGCCAAACAATCAGAATTCATAAAGCTGATATTTATTTGCTAGTTAGGTGCCTAATAAGACACTAAATGCCAGAAGGACTTTCGTGAAAAACATTATGAATTCATCTTTAGTTTCTGCTAGCTACCGTTAAAGTTTAGGAAGCGCAGGCCTCAGGGAGTTTGAAGGATTGACAGGCCTACAGCTGTAGCTCAGATGTGGAAGAGGTCTATTTCATTACAAAGTGGTTTATTCCTAAGAGTGCCATCACTCTTATAACTTGCTTGGGTGTTTACATTAGCTAATATCATTGCTCATGGTCAGCCCATTATCCTTGATTAGCATAAATTAATCTCAATAAAAATTTGCTTGAGTATAGAATGACTCATCTCTAATGGTTGTGATTTTATGCAATTATCAAATAGGCTTTTGAAAAAGTCTGAACTAAATTTAAGTAGCTAAAGGGATAGCAGAAGCAATAGATGTTCTGATTTCTTTCTCTTCATAGAAAGGAAATAGTTGTTTGACAAATAAGTACATAATTTTATTATTATAGGGTGCCTGGAATGGTGTCCTCTGCAGGTCATGTACTGTACAGTTGATTATCTCATAAAGGCACAGTAAACAGTGATTTTAAAACTCTGGTGTATGAAACTAAGTTATATATTTATTCTTAATGGCTCTCAGTTTTCTCTCTCATAAAATAAAGATTTAGGTTTAGATAATCTCCAAGCTTTCTTCAATTTAAAAAAAAAATGTGAATCTGGTTTTTAGAATGTTTCTTTGTCAATTTCAGCAAGAAGAATTCAAAACTACTAATCACACTGCCTTAAGGATAGCACAAAACTGAAACACGACCTGACTTCTACAGTTATATCATTATTTTTGAATTATTTTAACATACACTGAATTTTAAATATAAAACTGTAAAACTTAATAATACTTATGGAAGGTAACCCACATAAGGCACTAAAAACACGTACACAATTAAAAAGTTTTTTGAGGTGTCAAAAATTATATTAGGAGAAAATTGCAGTGAACTTCTAAGATAGCCTAACTTCTCAATCTGCATAATAACTTCATGCAACAAGATGTAACTGTGCATACATTTTCATACTGCTCTGGCAGAAAAAAATTTAAGGAATAGTTTTACCAACATATACATAAGAAGTGGGATTTATGTACAGATCTTTTTTTCTTGTGCTGACCTTAATTCCAATGTAGACATAATCAAATTTTAGGGTGATTTCACCTCAAGCACACTAACAACTACACAATGACTGAAGTTCCTGGAAACCAAGAAAGCAGCATTGATTCTAGAATTTTGTATATGAACTCTGAATAGTTTCCCCTTTTCAGAAAAGGCCTCAGAATCACTATTCAGGAAACCAAAACCAAAGTAGCCTCTGTCATCAGAGGTGATCTTTGGAAACAACAAACGTGCTGCTCCCAGAGCTCAGTCCCTAGCTGTTACATTCCTTTGTTTTGCATCTAAGGGCGGGTTACATGTGCTCTGGTTCAGAGATCTGGGATAAATACAAACAAAATAAAACACATTTGCCCAATATGTCAGGAAGCCAGGCTCAACTCACTAGAGTGACCTTGAAGTGAGAGGAATTACAGATCTCTGTGAAATAATAACATAAAAGAAAAAAATGCCCACATAAAATACCATCGCATATGTGACAACTGAATTGTAGGTCAGTAGAAACAATTTTTCCTGTATGCTCAAAGTTTCAAAAGACTTCAGGCTAACATTGCCAAATGCAGCCTTGCACAACTTCTTCCTAAAACACCAATGAAGGCACATAGAAAGATGAAAACACAAAGCGGCAGTGAAAATTAAGAAAGACAACCTACTGACAGTTTAGTGGAAGAATTTCTACTAATCGAGTCCTGAACAAAGTTATCAGTACCACATCAATGTTCAACCTCCTGCATCAGAAAGGTGAGAAGGGCCGGGCACAGTGGCTCACGCCTGTAACCCAGCACTTTGGGAGGCCGAGGTGGGTGGATCACTGGAGGTCAGGAGTTTGAGACCATCTTGCCTGATCAACATGGTGAAACCCTATCTCTACTAACAGTACAAAAATTAGCCGAGCGTGGTGGTGCATGCCTGTAATCCTAGCTACTTGGGTGACTGAGGCAGGAGAATCGCTTGAACCTGGGAGGTGGAGGTTGCGGTGAGCCAAGATCACATCATTGTACTCTAGCCTGGGCAACAAGAGCAAAATTCTGTCAGAAAGGAAAAAGAAAGAAAGATGAGAAGACATATTTTTGCCAATGCTACCTGCTCCTTAGCATGAAAAACCCAGAATCTGTACACATCTGAAAATTGGGCAAGCATTAATCTCTTTTGAGTCCTATACTTTCAAGCAACCAAAATACTGTCTCCTAATACCAGACTTCTTTATTAAATAAAATCATTTATATTTCCCTTTTCTGCCATAAAAGAAATATGTTTACTGTAGAATTTTTGAAAATTTAGAAAAATACAAAGTAAAAGAATAAGAATAAAGTTACTCCCAAACCTACTACCCAGAAATAACCAATACTAACATGAGACATTTATCTTTTTAAAAAAACTTTTATGTTTAGGGATACATGGGCAGGTTTGTTATGCAGGTAAAGTCATATCACACAGGTTTGATGTACAAATTATTTCATCACCTATGTAGTAAGCCTAGTACACAATACTAAATTTTTTTCTCCTCTCCCTCCTCCCTCCCTCCAACCTCTGATAGGTCCCAGTGTGTGTTGTTCCCCTCTATGTGGCCACATGTTCTTATCATTTAGCTCCCACTTATAAATGAGAACATGCAGTATTTACTTTTCTGTTCCTGTCTTACTTTGCTAAGGATAATGACCTCCAGCTCCATTCATGTTTCTGCAAAGAATATGACCTTGTTCTTTTATATGGCTGCTTAGTATTCCATGGTGTATATATAGTACATTTTCTTTATCCAGTCTGTCATTCATGGCTATTTAGGTTGATTCCATGTCTTTGCTATCGTCAGTAGTGCTGCAATTAACATGGGATCAAACTGATTCCAACTAACTAAACTAAGATAACAAAGTCTAAGTTTATTTAAAAGAATAGAACAAAGTTCCAACAACAACAAAAATCAATATCTAGCATCCTATAAAAATTCAATCTATTCAAAAAAGCAGAAATATATGATTTAGAAAAATCTGGCAGGATGTGGTGGCTCATGCCCATAATCCCAGCACTTTGGGAGGTCGAGGAGGGTGGATCACTTGAAGCCAGAACTTCCAGACCAGCCTGGCCAATATGGTGAAACCCCATCTCTACTAAAAATATAAAATTACCCAGGTATGGTGGTGCATGCCTGTAGTCACAGCTACATGTGAAGCTAAGGCATGAGAATCACTTGAACTCAGGAGGCAGAGGTTGTAGTGAGCTGAGATCCTGCCATTGCACTCCAACCTGAGTGAAAGAGTGAGACACTGTCTCATAAAAAAAGAAAGAAGAAAGAAAGAGAGAGAGAGAAAGAGAGAAAGAGAGAGAAAGAAAGAAAGAAAAAAGAAGGAAGGAAGGAAGGAAGGAAAGAAGGAAGGAAGGAAAGAAGGAAGGAGAGGAAAGAAGGAAGGAAGGAAAGAAGGAAGGAAGGAAAGAAAGAAGAAAGAAAGAAAGAAAATTTGTGTTACAGAGATCTCAGTCATCCTCCTTTTCAAGGGAGAGACTAAGCCGAGCAACAAGCCTGGTATACACAACAGAGGAACTACATTAGCTACCTAGTACAATGAAGTCAAATCTAACTTCTAGGATCAAAAACATTCTACTTCAGAATTTTGAGGTAGTCTTGTATTGTTTCCTACCATCCAGTTTTATACATAATAAGTCTGATGCTTATCTGATATTTATTTGTAGACAAACTGTCTTCTGCCCCACTGAAGCTTTTAGAATCATTTCTTCATACTCAGTTTTCTAAAATTTTATGAAAATGTATCTGACATGATACTTTAAAAATTCATTCTAAACACATTTCTATAGGTCCTTTTGATATGACAATTCATGTCTTTGTGTCCCCATGGGAAATTTTATTTATTTGACAATTTATTACCCTCAACTTCCTTTACGATTTCTTTATTTTTCAGTTTTTAAGTTCCTCGGTATATGTGGAAGATGTGCAGGTGTGTTACATAGATAAACATGTGCCATGGTGGTTTGCTGCACATATCAATCCATTACCTAGGTATTAAGCCAGGCATGCATTAACTATTTTTCCTGATGCTCTTCCCCCACCCCCGACAGGCCCGAGGGTATATTGTTCCTCTTCCTGTGTCCATGTGTTCTCATTGTTCACCTCCCACTTATAGGTGAGAACATGCAGTGTTTGGTTTTCTGTTCCTGTATTAGTTTGCTGAGGATAGTGGCTTCCGGCATCATCTATGTCCACGCAAAGAACATGATCTCATTCCTTTTTATGGCTGGCGTAGTATTCCATGCTGTATATGTACCGAATTTTTTTTACCCGGTATGTCATTGATGGATATTTGGGTTGATTCCATGTCTTTGCTATTATGAATAGTGCTGCAATGAACATATGCATGCATGTGCCTTTGCAATAGAATGATGTATATTTCTTTGGGTATATACCCAGTAATGGGATTGCTGGGTCAAATGGTATTTCTGGTTCTATATCTTTAATGAATTGCCACACTGTCTTCCACAGTGGTTGAAATAATTTATATTCCCCCAAACAGTGTAAAAGCATTCCTATTTCTCCACAACCTCACAGCATCTGTTAGTTCTTGACTTTTTAATAATCGCTATTCTGACTGGCATGAGATGGTATTTCACTGTGGTTTTGGTTTGCATTTCTCTAATGATCAGCCTCTATTGTTTCTTTTGGAACTTTTATTAATCAGATATTGACTTTTTTATTGAATCTGTATATCACTAATATTTTTCCCAAATGTTCTAGGGAATTTCTTCAACTTTTTCTTCCATCTCTTCTTTTGAATTTTTCTTTAAGGAATCTTATTTAATTTTAAGGGCTATTTCTTATTCCTTAATTATTTTTATAGCATCTTTTTTATGGATTCCACAAATTCCTCAAATCTGCCTAAGGATATCAACTTAGAAAGATTTAATTTTATTTAAATTTACCTTCTATTCCCTGAAACATTTGTTTCCTTCACAATCAGTTGTTTGTTTAACTTTTTCCTTCTCTTTGAGATGCTGCTTTTCTTCATTTGTTTAGTCAAAAATACTCTCGTTAAGATATAAGAAGGAAGGAGAGACCTTCAATTCATGCTGCTTTAAACAATCACTATTTTTTGTTTCCATCATATGAACCTGCTGAATTTGAGCCTAAGACCTCTCCAAGGACCTATTGGGATGATTGGCTTTTACCTCAATTACAGTCTTCTCATGAATGAATTATGAATTTTAGTTTCTCAATGTCAGAGAACAGAGTTATAAATATAGAAAGGGAGAAAACATGAATGAATTTTGTTGTCTTGGATTTAAGTTAGAGGAATAGGCATGATGCCAAAAGGAAACTTGGAACACAAGGATATTTAAGTATAGAAGCCTGAGAAAGTGAACATAGTGAATATCATCTGTAATGAGACAAATCAACACTGTTGGCTACTCATAGGATAAAATGAAAACACAACATCAATTCTGTGATATAACTGTAAAATATATATAACCTAAATTTAGTTATAGGGAAATATCTGACAAACTCAACTTAAAGGACATTGTATGAAATAACTGTCTTATCATTTTCAAAGTTGTGTGATACATGAAATTCATATAAAGTCTAAGAAAATTTTGCAGACCAAGGAATACTATGAAACATGAAGCGAAATACAACATATCATTTTGAATGGAATATTTTACTGTTCTTTGGGAATTTTGGTGGAAATTAAATGAAGTATTTGGTTTAAATAATAGTTTCAATGTTAATTTTCTGATTTTAATGGTGTAATGTGGTTGTTTGGGGAAATCGCCTTACTACTAAAAGATATACTAATAAAGTCGGAGAGATCCAAAATGGCTGATTAACAACAGCCCAGGATTGTAGCTCCCAGTGAAAGCACAGAGAGCGAGTGGGCGCCGCAATTTCAGACGAATTTCTGTGGTCCACAAACTGGGAGATTCCCGGCGGAGGAGCCACACGTGTCGCCAGCGCGGCTCTTTTGGCCGGCACAGCTGTTTTGCCGGCGCCCCGGCGCGGCGCAGCGCTTCTCAGTGCAGAGTATACGCGACTGGGCGCCCTTTGAGGCAGCTCGGCTGCTCCCACCAC
>CAUYLG010009102.1:0-12739 GCA_963573385.1 Cacajao melanocephalus
GGGGAGTTGGGGAGAGATAGCATGGGGAGAAATGCCAGATATAGGTGATGGGGAGGAAGGCAGCAAATCACACTGCCATGTGTGTACCTATGCAACAATCTTGCATGTTCTTAACATGTACCCCAAAACCTAAAATGCAATTAAAAAAATCACACAAAAAATGATAATAGTAACAGGTAATGTTCGCTTCTGATATTATTAGTCATTACTCAAAACACAGAGTTATCAGAAGGAAGTACGAATCTATGCAGAAGACATGGCAGGAGCTTCCTCTCCCTGTAAGAGAAGAGGCTGGACGATCTCTGGTTCCCTGCTGACCACATGGGAATTTGGCAGACGTGAGTTACCTACCCAAACCATTTCTCCCCTGCTGTCATACTAGAGTCCCAATTTAAAATGACCTTTTCTTATCATCCCTTGCAAGCAGGGGTGGTCATGAGACTCAGTTCTGTATAAAGATTTAGTATAAAGATTATACCACAAATAACAAAATTGGCAAAACTACATTATGAATAAAAATCAATTTCCTAGTTCAACCGGAGGTAAGGTGCTGCAGGGATGAGGAAGAGAGGAGCATTGAGAGATGATCTGCAAGCAGATGTCCCTACGTGGGGCTTCTGGAAAAGCTCTTCAAAGGGAACTGACATAGCTATTATAGTTTGCTCTTTTGCTTTCTCCATGTGATGGCAGCAGCAGCCTGTCTAGAGTGGCTGCTGCCACCATGCTGGCTGCAGAAGGGAGGTGCAGCCAGGTCTGCACACTACATGGAGCTGGTGGGAGCCAGGGACAAGTGGGAGCCCTACCCCTTCTGGATTGGTGGGCAGGAGCTACCCTGGTGCAGCCATGGCTGCCCAAATTGTGGCTGTGGAACCAGGCCTCCCAGTCCATGGGAGGAGCCCTGCCCCTGTGGGCACAGCTACAGCCTCCCAAACACAGCTGCAGACTCAGGAATCTCTGCACTCTTGTGGGTCTGGGAAGGCCCCCATGCCGTTGCAGGCTTGGAAGTGCCTGCTCCCACTGCCTGGCTTCTCCCTGCTGTCGGTGCCTGCTCTCATCTCAGAGCAAAGTCAGAGCCAAGTTGCAGCTTGGCTGGGTGTGCACACACTTGGGGCAGTGTTGACACACCAGCCCCCCACAGCCTCAGCCCCCACAGGATTTTGGGCACCAACAAGCATAGGAGGGAAGCCAAACAAGTGCTGAGGGTAGCTCAGCATGAACTGCAGGTACCCCTTGGCACCTACAGCCTGGGCACCATGAATAGCAGCAGGAGGCAGAGAGGTTCCTGGGTGGAAAGGGGCGGATCCCCAGTGCGGCCCCACCTTCAGGCCCTCTTTCAGGGAGTGAGGATCTGAAGGCTGGGGTCCAGGTTGCCAGTCCCACGTACCAGAGTGGGAACTTGTAGTGCCTTTTCCAGGTCATCCATGGCCACCTATGGACCAATTGGCATGCACTTCCTCCCCTCTGGTGCCCATAGAAGCCCCAGGCTCAGCCAAAGGTGAGCAGACATCTGGATAATCAGCTGCAGTGAGGAGCTGCCCACTCCAGGGCCTCTTCTCTGCTGAGAGCTGAACACTTGATGTAACGACCTGCCTGCAGAGAGGAGCTACCCACTCCAGGGCCTCCTCTGAGCTATTGCATCACTCAATAAAGCTCCTCTTCACCTTGCTCATCCTCCACTTGTCTGCATTCTTCATTATTCTTGGATGTGGATAAAAACTTGGGACCTGTGGAATGGCAGGCTGAAAGAGCTATAACACAAACAAGACTGAAACACACCCCTTGCTCACCATGTTGCAAGTGAAGAGGAGTGAAGACCTGCAGCCCTTCAGAGAGCCCAGACTTGGAAGCTCCCTGAGCCAAGGCTGTGACTTCCTCTTTGGGGCCCAGTGGTTCCTGGAGTCTCCAAGCTTCCATGTGCCACCACATTCCCTGGTGGCAGTCATGGAGGCTGCCTGTGGTGCACTTTGTCCAGCCACAGCCTCTCAGACAGCTGGAGCCCATGCCGGCACCTGGAGCTGCCCACCCCCACTACAGCAGCTGGTGAGCCTGACTGTGCCCAGTGGCTGGACCCCTCGCTGGCTCACTCACACATCCCTTGCCATGCCTGGCTTGCTTTTGGCAGACATGGGATCTAGGCTTGTAGCATGAGCTGAGCACAGCCTGCCAGGACAAGTGGGAAGAATGAACTCGGCAGGCCCAAGCAAAGCTGGGGAAAAGGTGCCACCAGCCACAGAGGTTTCCAGCCAGAAAAGTGACACCCCAAGATCCCTCAACACTTCCCTTCACCTGGAATGGGAAAGAAATGATGGAAGTTGCAGCAGCCACCTTGAAACCATGAGACAACCTTGAGGGTGGAAGCCATGCACCTAGGATGGCCAAGCAGAAAGGTGACATAATGACATTGTGGTGCTGCTCTCCAGCCCACACCGCCCACTTCTGAGTTGTGTGTCACATGTGAGAAAATTAAGCTCATAACTTATTTAAATCACTACTATCTAAGTTTTTCTTCTGCATGTAGTGGAACTCAATGTTTATCTGATACAGAGTGTCTGCAGATCACTCAAATCTGCTCAATCATAGAAAAGTATGGTAATTGCTAAGAGTTGTTTTGTGGTTGATTATTGTTATGTGAAATGAGTTTTAGATATTCCTAAGCCAGAAATATGATTACAAAGTAAAATATGAAAATTATTTTCTCTATTTCAAACCTGTGATTTCAGGTATCATTTTTTGTGCTCTTATCTGATGACAAAGGCAATAGAGACTCATTTACACAAATTTGGAAGCTCAGAAGGCACAAAAGAAAAGTATTTAAAAATTACCTGTAGACAACCTCCAGGAACAAGCAGTGCTAACGTTTGATCTATTTCCTCGAGTTATTTTTATTTATATGTACTCATTTACTAAGAGTCCTTCCTTCCTTCCTTCCTTCCTTCCTTCCTTCCTTCCTTTCTTCCTCCCTCCCTTCCTTCTGTGTTATTTTTATTTATATGTACTCATTTACAAAAGCAAGAGTTCTTCCTTCCTTCCCCCCTCCCTCCCTCTCTCCTTCCCTCTTTCCTTCCTTCCTTCCCTTCCTCCCTCCCTCCCTCCTTCCTTCTTTCCTTCCTTCCTTCCTTCCTCCTTTCACTAAATAGACAGTCACTGAAAGACTGATTTAATCCTGTTTCTTTTTTTATTACCATTATTTACTAAAACTTTCTCAGGTCATCAAATATTCATTAACATAACTTTGAAACTGAATAGCAACAATAAAACCAACCTATAATTTTTATATTATGTTATATTGTTATAATGTCAATATAATTTAATCAATGATGCAACACAACTAACCCTCATTGATTAGGCACTTACCCTGTACTGGGTACCTGGGTATGGGAGTTTTCTTTCTGTTTTACTCCTCACAAAAATTGTAAGATGAGGACTGTTTCATATCCTCCTTTGACAGGTGAATACAATGAGTAGTAAAGAGGTTGAAGAACTTGTCCAGGGTCTCACAGGTAGTCTGAGGATCTATGCAGGGTTGTCCCCTGACAATGCCCACATGTGCATCTCTCATTCTGCCACACAGATTTTCTTCATAGTGATTAAAGCATTTACCCATTTTCCAGTTGTTGTGCTCAGCATTGGACATTTAGTCTTTCTGATCTTCATGATCATCTTACTTGGCCAATAATACAGTCTCCCATTTTACAAATAAGAAAACTGAAGCTGTGAAAGGTGAAACCCTCAGGGAGTGACAGAACCCAGAATGAACCCAGAACTCTGATTCCAAATACCAAGGACTTTGAGATTTTTAATTAAAGTAATGCATGTCCAAAGCTTAAAGGCAAAGTACTGAATGAATTTTAGGGCATAAGACGACGGACCCTGCTCACTCTTCCTTATCTCTTAAATGAACTTCTTGTGTCCCTACTCAAATCTCATTTTGAATTCCCACATGTTGTGGGAGGTAATTGAATCCCAGGGACTGGTCTTTCCTGTGCTGTTCTTGTGATAGTGAATAAGTCTCATGAAGTCTGATAGTTTTAAAAATGGGAGTTTCCCTGAACAAACTCATTTTGTCTGCTGCCGTCCATGTAAGATGTGACTTGCTCCTCCTTGCCTTCTGCCATGATTGTGAAGCCTCCCTAGCCACATGGAACTGTAAGTCTATCAAACCTGCTTCTGGCATAAATTGCCCAATCTCAGGTGTGTCTTTATTAGCCACGTGAAAATAGACTAATATAGTAAATTAGTAGTGGGAATGGGGTGCTGCTGAAAAGATATCCAAAAATGTGGAAGCAACTTTGGAACTGGGTATCAGACAGATGGAACAGTTTGGAGGGCTCAGAAGAAGACAGGAAAATGTGGGAAAGTTTGGAACTCCTTAGAGACTTGTTGAATGGCTTTGACCAAAATGCTGATAATCATATGGTTAATGAAATCCAGGCTGAGGTGGTCACAGATGGAGATGAGGAACTTGTTGGGAACTGGAGCAAAGGCAACCCTTGTTATGCTTTAGAGATTTATGGAACTTTGAACTTAAAGAGATGATTTAGGGTATCTGATGGAATAAATTTCTAAGCAGCAAAGCAGTCAAGAGGTGCTGTTAAAGGCATTCAGTTTTAAAGGAGAAATGGAGCATAAAGGTTTGAAAAATTTGCAGCCTGACAATGTGATGATAGAAAAGAAAATCCCATTTTCTGAGGAGAAATTCAAGCAAGTTGCATAAGTTTGCATAAGTAACAAGAAGCCCGATGTTAAACCCCGACCATGGTGAAAATGTCTCCAGGGCAGGTCAGCGGTCTTCACAGCAGCCCCTCCCATCACAGGCCCAGAGGCCTAGGAAGAAAAAGTGGTTTTATGGGCCTGGCCCATGGTCCCCATGCTGTGTGCAGGCTAGGGACTTGGTCCCTGCATTCCAGCCACTCCTGCCATGGCTGAAAGAGACCAACATAGAGCCTGAGGCATGGCTTCAAAGGGTGCAAGCCCCAAGCCTTGGCAGCTTCCACATTGAGTCTGTGAGTGCACAGAAGTCAAGAATTGGGGTTTGGGAACCTTTGCCTGGATTTCAGAAGTTGTATGGAAATGCCTGGATGCCCAGGCAGAGGTGTGCTTCAGGGGTGGGACCATCTTGGAGAACCTCTGCCAGGGCAGTGTGGAAGGGAAACGTGGGGTTGGAGCTCCCACAAAGAGTCCCTACTGGGGCATTGCCTAGTGGAGCTGTGAGAAGAGGGGCACTGTCCTCCAGACCCCAGAATGGTAGATCCACTGACAGCTTGTGCCATGCACCTGGAAAAGCTGCAGGCACTTAATGCCAGCCCATGAGAGCAGCCAGGAGGGGGGCTGTGCCCTTCAAAACCACAGAGGTGGCACTGCCCAAGAATAAGGGAACCCACCTCTTGCATCAGCATGGCCTGGATGTGAGACATGGAGTCAAAGGACATCATTTGGGAGCTTTAAGATTTGACTGCCTTGCTGGATTTTGGACTTGCACTGGGGCCTGTAGCCCCTTTCTCTTGGCCAATTTCTCCCATTTGGAATGGCTGTAATTACCCAATGCCTATACTGCATTGTATCTAGAAAGTAACTAACTGCTTTTAATTTTACAGGCTCATAGGCAGAAGGGGCTTGCCTTGTTTCAGATGAGACCTGGGACTATGGACTTTTGAGTTAATGCTGAAATAAGTTAAGACTTTGGGGGACTGTTGGGAAGGCATGATTAACTTTGAAATATGAGGACATGAGATTGGCTTGGCTGTCTGCACCCAAATCTTATCCTGAATTCCAATGTGTTATGGGAGGTACCTGGTGGGAGGTAATTGAATCATGGGGGTGAGTCTTTCTCGCATAGTTCTTGTGAAAGGGAATAAGTCTCATGGGATCTGATGGTTTTAAAAACAGGAGTTTCCCTGCACATGCTCCTTTTTCTTTGCCTGCCACCATCCATGTAAGATGTGACTTGCTCCTCCTTGCCTCTGCCATGATTGTGAGGCCTCCCCAGTCATGTGGAACTGTAAGTCCATGAAACCTTTTACCTGTATAAATCGCCCAGTCTTAAGTTATGTCTTTATCAGCAGCATGAAAACAGATTAATACACCCCTCAATTCTTTTTCCAGAAACAACTACTTTCAATTGTTTAGCTATTTCTTCTGATTTTAACATTTATGTTTCTAAAGGAACATTTTCAACTTCTCAGTGTTTTGTTATCCATTTTACATACTGACCTTCTACTATGGAGATGAGGACTAAACTCTGCTTCTTATATGTATACACACACACACACACACACACACACACACACACATTCTTCCTATCTGTCCAGAGTGGCAGGGGCAGAATCTACACTCCCAACTAGAGAGCTGGCCAAATTATAGGCAACAGCTATTCTCAGACAGGGAACAGATGGCACAGGACTGTGAATAAATGAAGCAGAATCACAGTTGCCTTTAGTGCTGGGAGGCAGTTTTAAGGCTACAGATCAGGGAGCGGAAACCCAAACAAAGGCCCCCAGTCTGGATGAGTTGAGGAGACAGATAAAGGACTGAGACAACTAGAATTTATGAGACAGAATGCTGAAGAGGAAGCAGAGGTAGAGAGAGAAAGAACACTAGATAGCAACAGAAGGGCCTCCATAAGTCTTTAAGTGATGATCTGCGCATATGATGAGGAAACTCTCGGAGCAGGAAAAGAACCATGAAACAGTAGTTCCAAGCAATTCCCAAAGCTCACAAAGAGCCAGGAATATTTCATCTCCCCTCTGGCACGTGATAGATCAGCTAGAGTCCTCTGATGGATATTGCTGGTATTGGTCCTTTCTCACATTGCTACAAAGAAATACCTGAGACTGGGTGTTTTTTAAAGGAAAGAGACTTCATTGGCTCATGGTTCCACAGGATATACAGGAAGCAGGATGCTGGCATCTGCTTGGCTACTGGGGAGGCCTCAGGAAGCCAAATCATGGCAGAAGGAGAAGGGGAAGCAGGCATGTCTCACATGCCAGGAGCAGAAGCAAGTGGAGTTGGTGAGGGTGGGTGCTACACACTTTTAAACAAACAGATCTTGTGAGCACTCACTATTGTGAGGACAGTACCAAAGGGGATGGTGCTAAACTATTCATGAAAAATATGCCCCCATGATCCAATCACCTTCCACCTCCAACAATGGGGACTACAATTCAACATGAGATTTGGTGCACACGGACCCAAACCAGCATTGCCTCAGTACTGGGAATAAATCAACTCTGGACTTAACACGACAAGGCCAAAAACCAAGTCTCAATAAATCTGTAGAGACAGAAAGTCTCTAGGGCTGGACTGGGAGTAGGCGGGAACATGAAGTTTTGGGGGAGTGACTATAAGCAGATACAAGATTTTTGGAGAAATAATAAAATGTTTCTAAAATTAGATTATAGTTATGATTATACAACTCTGTCAATATACTAAAATTAAACTGTTCACTTTAAATAGGTGAACTCTAGAATGTATAAATTATATATCAAGCTTTTAAAAGAAAAAATAAAGCCTTAAACAATTCAACCGATCCCAACTGACTTCACAGCATGCCAGAACAAAATCTATTTACAAGAATCCAACAAAATCGAGCACCCAATGATGTAAAACTGCAATGTATGGCATGCAGCAAAAAATCCCCAGGCATGCAGAGAAGCAGGAAAAGATGACCCCCATGCATGAAAAAGGTTCATCAACAATAACTGACTTGGAAATGACAGAAATGAAAGAATTCACAGGTGAGGACACTGCAACAACCAATTTGCGTTGCCATATGCCAAAACCAGAGGAAAAAATAGGAACGTGACGAGGAGAGAAATGGGAGACAGAAAAAGGAATCATGCCACTTCCAGTTTCAGTCCGAACATGTAAAGAACTGGGAAGTTGGTGCTCCCACTCACAGGACAAGGAAAAAGTTGAGCAAACTGAAAATCAGTGGCTTTTCTTGGACCCATCTGAGAACTGAGATCACAAAGCCAAGCACTACCTCCCAATCTGGAAAGACAAGCTCACCTATAGAGTTACAGCTGAGACCTGCTTACCTGAAGTTAGAAGTGGCTGAAACCATACCCAGTAAGAAAACTTCATGGTCATGTTGATGAATTGCTGAGGGCTGAAAGTGGACTTGGATAACCTGCCCTATAAGAAATGTTAGAAGCTCCGGAAGAAACTCTAAGGGCCTAGAGTCTTAGGGGCTCACTCATTCTTTGTTTGGTTTTACCTATAGCAACCTTACGAGATTCTCATGATGAAGAGATAAGAAAGATCCCCTCTTGGCTCTGGAAGAAAGAGTAGAAAAGCAACCATCTGTAATAAGCCTGAAGTATCTGCATGACTAACAGACCTTATCCCCTTCCTCCCCCCCACATTTTCCTGGCTCCAGCCCCCCTCAGTCTTTCCTGTCTTGCTTGAGATAATTGAGAAGAAGCTATGAAATACTTGTGAAGGTCACAGCCTGGAGGCGGAGAAGACAGGAATACCTGAAAGACTTCAGGTATTCATAGCCAGAAGCCCCTCCAGAGTATTTTGAGGCCAATCCCAGACAACATATGATTTCATCCATAAATATTTGTGTGCATCTCCAAAAGATGAGTCCTTTTTATACAAGCCAACTCTTAACTCCAAGAGAAACCAAAAGTTACACAAAGAAGGAAATGTATTTAATTCAAATGCATTAGAGGGCTCGGCTTTAAATAAAAATTTATTCATTATTAGTTATAATGTTGTAAATGCCAAATATTTACTTAAAATTTTGCTTTAATTGTATTAGATAACTAGAAGGAGGAAGGGTGTGTGTGTGTGTCTTTGCACACTCATGTGTATAAGAAGGAGAGTGGAGTCATCTCCATAGTAGAAGGTCGATATATAAAAGGGATAAATAGGGAATAAGTAGGACCACCAAAATCATTTTAAGTATAATTGATATGCTGAGAGGAGATAAAAAAGAGTAAGGTAAAATGATTAATCAGAACCAGAGAAAGCAGAAAAAGGGAGGGGAGGGAAATAAGGAATTCAGCAATGAATGGAAAACACTTGCAAACATGGCTGATATTAATCCAACTATATTAATAAGCACTTAAAATGTGAATGGACTAAAAACATCAATTAAAGATAGAGACTGTCTGAGTGGATTTTTTAAAAGATCCAAACATATGTTGTCTACCAAAAACCCACTTTAATTATAAAAATGGAGACAGGTTAAAAGTAAATGGACGGAGAAAGGTATGCCTTGCTAACACTAACTAAAAGAGAGCTGGGGTAGCTATACTGCCTCCAGACAAAACAGACTTCAGAACAAGGAAATTTAACAAAGATAAAGAAGGGGAATAGATACGGTAAAGGGATCAATTCATCACCGTATATAAGGCATAATGTGATAGAACTGCAAGGAAAAATAGACAAATCCACTACTATAGTTGGAATCAGTAAGAACATATTTGACCCGAACAGCACTCTCAATCAACTTGATCTAACGATTATAGAATAATCTCTCCCACAAGTACAGAATATGCAGTCTTCTCAAGTTTGTGTGAAACATTCACCAAGACAGGCCACATAATGACGAACTTAAAATAATAGAAGTTATACAAAATATGCTCTCAGATCACCATAGAATTAAACTAGAAATCAATAAAAGAGAAATGAATAGAATATACCATAATATATGCAGGTTAAATAACACACTTCTAAACAACACATGAGACAATGAAGTCTCAAAAGAACTGTAAAAATATTTTGAATCACATGAAAATGAAACCACAACTTATCCCAGTTTGTGTAATGCAATGAAAGAAGTGCCTAAAGGGAAATTTACACTATTAAATGCATACATTGGAAAAGAAGAAAGGCCTAAAATGAATAATCTAAACTTCTACCTTAGGACACTAAAGAAAAATGAGCAATTTAAAGCTAAAGCAATGAGAAAAATATGATAATAAAAAATAGAGCAAAAATTAGTGAAGATGAAAATAGAGAAAATTCTATGAAACCAGAAGCTGGCTCTCTGAAAACCTTAAGTATAATTGACAAAGAGCTAAACACACTAACCAAGAAAAAAAGAAAACATGCAAATTACCAATATCGGAAATGAAAGAGCAGTCTCATTACTGATCCCATGAATGTAAAAGCATCATAAAAGAATACTGTGAACAACTCTATGCCCACAATTTTGATAACTTAGGTGAAATGAATGAATCCCTTGAAAGACACAAACTACAAAAATTCACACAACATGATGTAAACTAAATAAACCTATATCTACTAAAGAAACTTAATTTATAATTGGTAGCCTTCCAAGAAAAGAAATCCCCAGACTCAGATCATTTTACTGGTGAATTGTAGTAAATGTTTAAGGAAGAAATAATACTAATTTTCCATACTCTCTTCTGGAAAATAAAAACAGAAAGAACACTTCTTAATTCATAGGGCCAGTATAACTGTAATATAAAAAATAGATAAAGAAAATACAAGAAAGAAAGACTAGAGACCGATATCTCTCAAGAACATAGATGAACAAATCCTGAAAAATATATTTACAAGTTAAATCCAATAATTTATTTAAAGAATGATACACCATGACCAAGTGGGATTTATCCCAGGTATGCAAGCCTGGTTCAACATTCTGAAATCGTTTAATGGAATACATCACATCAACAGGCTAAAGGAAAAATTATATGATCATATCAATTAATTCAGAAAAGTATTTGATGACATTTAATATACACATATGATAAAATCTGTCAGCACACTATAATTAGTGAGGCACTTCCTCAACTTGATAAAAAATATGCAAAAAACCTGTAGCTAATCTCATACTTAAATAATGAGAAATTGGATGCTTCCCCTTCAGATCAAGAAAAAGGCAAAGATGTCCTCTTATTACTTCTATTCAATATCATGTGGGAATCCTAGCTAGTGTAATAAGACAAAAAAGGATATAAAATATATACAAATTGAAAAGGAATAAATAAAATTGTCTTTGTTCTCAGATGACATAATTGTCTATATAGAACATCTCGGAACTGACCAAAAACAAACAAACAAAAAACCCTAAAACTAATTGGTGAGTATAGTAAGGTTGCAGGAGACAGCGTTAATATTCAAAAATTGATTGCTTCTATCAGAAATATATGATTGGAATTTGAAATGTTAAAATAGCATTTAAAATAACACCAAAATAATAAAATAATTAGGTTCAAATCTAAAAATATGTACAGGATCTGCATGCAGGAAGCTATGAAACTCTGATGAAGGAAATCAAAAGATCTAAACAAATGGAGGCATAATATTTCATGTTCATGGTTTGGAAAATTCAATATTGTGGAGATATCAGTTCTTACCAACCTGACCTATAGAATCTATAGATCTACAGAATATCAATTAAAATTCTAGCAAGTTATTTTGCAGATATTGACAAACTGATCCTAAAGTATATATGGAATGGCAAAAGACCTAGAGAGTCAACATAACACAAAAGAAAAACAAAGTTGGAGAATTCATACTACCTAATTTCAAGAGTTACTATATAGCTACCGTAATCAAGATAGTGTGATATTGGTGAAGGGACAGACACATAGATTATTGGAACAGAATAGAGAGCCCAGAAATAGATCCACACAAATATAGTTAGCTGACCTTTGACAAATTCCAATTGTAAGGACATTTTAGAAAAGGCAAAACTATAGAGATAGCAAAATGATCAGTGATTGTCAGGGGTCCCTATGGAGGAGGTAAAGACTAAACATGTGAAACACAGGAAGTCATTTAGGGTAGTAAAACTACTTTGTATGATACTGCAATTGTGGACACATGGCACTATGTGCTTATTAAAATGATTGTATATCATTGTTTACAAATTTATATCATTTTATACAATCATTTTAACAAATACATAGTGCCATGTAAATGCAAAATTGACTTTATCATATGCAAATTTAAAAAATTTTTTAAGAAATCCAGAGAATCCAGGAAGCAATGTAGAATGTGACAAAATAATATAACTGCATTTCAAATGTATGAAACAACTTAACTGAAGAGGTTGGAAGAAAAAGATGCTGACCTAAGTAATTTAAATGAGTAAAGTCTTTAAAACTAAATGCCAAAGAAACTGCACATAAGGACTCTACTGAGAAAGCTGTTTCCCACACGGGTCCAGGTTATCAACCCTAATAATGCTGCACATGTGTACTGGAACTGAACACTTAAGTAAATGGCTGGGAAAAGATGGCAGCCAAGTTTTTCACTGTTGGAATAGAGAGGAGAAGGGTCAGGTGTGGTGGCTCACACCTGTAATCCAAGCACCTTGGGAGGCCAAAGTGGGAGGATCACCTGAGTCTCAGAGTTTGAGAGCAGCCTGGGCAATACAGTGGGAACCTGTCCCTACAATAATAATAATAATAATAATAATTGCTGGGTGCAGTGGTATGCATCTGTAGTCCCAGCTACTTGAGAGGTTGAGGTGGGAGGATCACTTAAACCCAGGAAGCCAAGGCTGCAATAAAATTGTGATATTGTATCACTGCACTCCAGCCTGGGTGACAGAGTTACATCAGGTCTCAAAAAAATAATGATAAGGGAGAGAGATCCAAGATGGCCGATTAACAACAGCTCAGGGTTGTAGCTCCCAGTGAAAGCGCAGAGAGCGAGTGGACGCCGCACTTTCAGACGAATTCTTGTTGCCCACAGACTAGGAGATTCCCGGCGGAGGAGCCACATGGGTCGCCAGCGCGACTTTTTTGGCCGGCGC
>CAUYLG010009103.1:0-46929 GCA_963573385.1 Cacajao melanocephalus
GTGATGAAGTTTTTTCTGTTTCTTAGTTTTCCTTTGGCGGACGCCCCTTCCCCACAGAGCTTGGTCTTCCCGGGTTCAGCTGTGCTTACTGTGAAACTCTCGGTCCTCAGCGCTTCCAATTGCTGTTCTCCTTGCGGTGGTCGAGCTGACTCAAAGGGCGCCCAGTCGCGTATACTCTGCACTGAGAAGCGCTGCGCCCCGCCGGGACGCCGGCAAAACAGCTGTGCCGGCCAAAAGAGTCGCGCTGGTGACACGTGTGGCTCCTCCGCCGGGAATCTCCCAGTTTGTGGGCCACAGAAACTCGTCTGAAATTGCGGCGCCCACTCCCTCTCTGTGCTTTCACTGGGAGCTACAATCCTGGGCTGTTGTTAATCAGCCATTTTGGCTCTCTCCACCCCTCTTTTTTTTCTATTTCAAGTCAGAGTCTCACTCTGTCGCCTAGGCTGGAGTGCAGTGAGGCGATTTTGGCTCACTGCAACCTCCACCTCCTGGGTTCAATTGATTCTTATACCTCAGCCTACCAAGTAGATGAGACTACAGGTGTGTACCACACACCGGCTAATTTTTGTATTTTTTGTAGAGGAAGGGTTTCACCATGTTGGCCAGGCTTATGTTGAACTCCTGACTCAAGGGATCAGCACTCCTCAGCCTCCCAAGGAGCTGGGATTACACCTGTAATCCCAGCTGCTCAATATAAATTTAATGAGTGAAGTCATGAATGTTGCTGTCTAGTGGCAGTCATTTAGAATTGTAGGCAAAATAAATCAAACACCTAAGGTGTTTTATTTTTAAAAAACTAGTTTGTTTCTCCATTATGCAAAGGAAACAGGCGTTGATATAGCATCTCCATGTTGTCATTAAGGATACAATCATACCTATTTCAGTGTGAGTCAGAACTGCTTTCCTAAATATTGCTGTTAAATAGTTAAATGAATCACTTTCATGTACATAGCATTAAAATGTTCTAGACATTTCTGTAACTATGATTTACTGTATTTAGAGTTTGACATATGATATGCTATGTTGTATAATCTCAAAGCTATACTGACAACTAAACAAATAATGATATTTGGTATCCACACGGTAATATATATATATATATATATATATATATATATATAAAATCTCCCTAGGATATGGCATGGTCTACCTTGGAGATTAGAGCTCAGCCATTACACCCACATTTCAGAAAGCTGAAAGGAAGATAAGCTAGAAAATGGGAGAAAAATCCCATTCCAGCCATCTTTTAAGGAGGTTTCCTAAGAATTGACAGAAAATATTTTATTACAACTTATTTTCCAAAACTTATCATGAAAATAAAACACACTAGCTTTAAGGCTATCTGGAAGATGTATTGGCCAGGCATGGTGGCTCATGTCTGTAATCCCAGCACTTTGGGAGGCTGAGGCAGGCAGATTGCTTGATCTCAGGAATTAGAGACTAGCTTGGCAACATGGCAGAATTCTGCCTCTACAAAAAATACAGAATTTGCTGGCCATGGTGATATGTGCCAATAGTGCTACCTACTAGGGAGGCTGAGGTGGGAGAATCACTTGAGCCCAGAGGTTGAGGCTTCAGTGAGCCACTGCACTCCAGCCTGGGTGACTCAATTAGACCTTGTCTAAAAATAGGAAGGAAGGAAGGAGGGAAGGAAAGGAGGGAGGGAGGTAGGGAGGAAGGGAGGGAGGGAAGGGAAGATATAGTGTTTAGTCAACACTCAAAAGTTCTTTTATCAAGAAAAATGTAGAAAATGAATACTAGGATACACAATTGTCTCTGTCACAGGGCTTGAGTCAATAAATCATGTAAATTTATTCATTCAAAGAGATATTAATTTCTAGTTTTATTATCATGAGGCTAACAAAGAAGTTACCTATAAAGCCCCAAGAAAGAGGATATGTTGAGTGAAGTTATTAAGGGGAGGCACCAGAATGGGGAAAAAAAAGGCAAAATAAACGTTTTTGGCATATTTGGATTTTACAGATTTTTTTTTTTGCAAGTAATGTAGACTTACTGAAAAAATTATATGGATTTTTGTTCCTATTCCTAACTTCATAAGTTTTTTACACATGGAATAGTAACAATATTTAATAACAGTTTAACCATTCGAAATTATGGTCTTCTTATTTGATACAGGTATACATAGATGTACATGTAACTAGATTCATAGGGATAAAAATAGAAATATAGTTCTAAGGTCCTACAATTATTAATAGAAGTAAATACTGTTAATATTGAAAATTATACTCCATTGAGTTTGTTTTTCTATTATTTATTTATTTAAGCAACAGAGAAGAAAATGCATTATTTTTAAGTTAAGCAAGTCAAAGTTTAACTAAAATTGCCAATGATTTTGTAATAAAATATTGTATCCAAGGGTATTACAATATTTTAATGAATTGGCCTAAAGAATGAATTATTGAGAAACAAGATTAATTCTCATGTGTGCAGTCAACTTTCAGTCCTATAGTTGGAATGGGATTTTTATCATTGCTTCAATTCATCCATGTGCATTATCACAAATAAAGAAGACTACTAAATATTCCCTTCTTTGACAAAAGATAAAAATGCTTTAGCTTCACTTATATTTTTTATTTTAATTTTATTTATTTAAAACATAAATATATTCTTTTGAAGTTATGGTTACTTTTGCCAGAAAACTCTCTCTTCTACATTTGACTTACACGCTTCTGTAAAAATTCTGATTTCCATATGGAAGTTTCTCCTAACAAAAATATTCTAGAATTTTCCCCACTTTTTATATAGGTATCAAATATCTGTATGGCCTTTGTAATTTTTCTATTTTATTGGGACTACTTTTACTAAATTATTATGTAGAATATTCATAAGCCCTTTGATTCACAGTTTTATAAAATGCATTTGTAAATTGGGTCATATCCGAGAAGAAGAGAAATACCACACCCATGTACTTTTCATATGTGCTATTTTCCTTAAACATTATTTAATATTAATAGTAAAACCACATCAAGATAACTAATAAGTTGCTGTATGGCAGTGCTAAGCCTAAAAGTGTTATTGTAACATGGCAACATTATCAGAATGTTTTTTTACTTATGAAAAGTTATTTATGGAATAAAATACATTATGTCTGAGCTTTGTTATAAAAGATAGTTTTATATTATCATTTCAGCCACCACAGATACATTTAATATCTTGATTATAAAATCTCATTTTGCAGAAAAAGAAAAAAAAAATTAGCTGGACATGGTGGCATATCCTATAGTCCTAGCTACTCGTGAGGTTAGGGCAAGGAGGATTGCTTGAGCCCAGGAGTTTGAAGCTGCAGTGTACTACAGTCATGCCACTATACTCCAGCTTGGGAGATCCTATCTCTAAAAATAAATGTTTTTTTTAAAAATCTCACTTGGTTATAAATTCCCAATTCATAATTTTGTTCAAAACTTTTTCCTGGTTAATCCTTATTAGTAAGTGGTCAATATTCTTCCATGAAGCTCAACAATAGGCACTGATCCTTATATGCATCTACAGAGATTTGTGCAGAACAGAAAAGGAAGCATGTGAGTTTTCTTTCTCCTGACATCAACTGGGTACCTTCTCTGCAATTCAAATCTATTTTGAACCCTAACTACCCAGAGTTAGACTCCACAGGCTTAAACGCTCAATCCCGTAAGACTGTCCTCACTTCTGTCACCACATGACCCACACTTCCATTCAACTTAGCTACAAAGTCAGAGGTTCCCACAACCCCTTCCTTGAGATTTGATAATTTTCAAGAACGATTCACAAGACTCAATAAAGCACTATACTTACAACTCAGAAACAGCCAAATGGAAGAGGTGCGTAGGGCAGGGTATGGGGGAAGGAGCACTGAGGTTTCAGAGGCTCCATGTCCTTTCCAGGTGTGCCACCATCCTAGCACCTTAATATGTTCACTCACCCAGAAATTCTGGGTTTTTTTATGGAGATTTCATTACACAGGGATGTTTAATGAAACTCCACCAGTCGTTGGTGATAAACTCACCCTCCAGTGTCCAGCCCTTCTTCCCTTCCTAGAGGTCTGGTGGTGGTGATGGAGCTGAAATATCCAACTCTCTCTCTCTCTCTCTCTTTTTTTTTTTTTTTTTTGAGACAGAGTCTCTATGGCCCATGCTGGAGTGCAGTGCTGCAATCTCGGCTCACTACATCCCCCACCTCCCAGGTTCAAGCAATTCTCATGCCTTGGCCTCCCGAGTAACTGGGTCTACAGGTGCATGCCACCATGGCCAGCTAATTTTTGTATTTTTTGGTATAGACAGGGTTTTGCCATGTTGGCCAGGCTGATCTCAAACTCCTGGGCTTCACTGATCTGCCTTCCTTGGCCTCCCAAAGTGCTGGGAATACAGTCATGAGCCACATTGCCTGGCCAGCTCTAGCTTTCTACTCATGCATTTCTCTGTGTGCCATGAAGCAGTGACAAAGACCAGATGTTTTCTATTATTCCACAAAGCATGAGTAATTTTAGTGTTGAGGTAGCATCAGAAATCTATTATAGTAAATAATATTTATTAATCAAGTTAATTGAAAATAATCTTTAAGCCTTGCAAGTCTTTTTGTCGTGGTCTTTCTGCACCTTAGCTCAGCTAGGTCTGAGTTCTTCTCTCACAACCAGGAAAAATTAGGCACGCAGACACCAGAGGGTGAGCGGAATAGAATTTATTACATGAAAGGAAAGGTTTCAGCGAAGAGGGGATACCATGCGAGGCAGGAAAGTCCCCTGTGGGACTGGGTCTGGGGCCTTTCATGGACTCAGAATGGGGAGTGAGAGCTGATTGATTTATGAGTATGCAAAAGGTTAAAGCAAGTACACCACTCAAAGGTGGGCATGATAGGGTAGAAAAACCAATTAGGAAAGGGTAGATATATGTAAATTAGGTGAAAAGTGGGGACCAATCAGGGGAAAGCACACCAACCGAGAAGACAAGTTCTGTCTGGTCCAAGGATTTAACTTGTAGCTTGGCTTTCAGGCTTTAAACTCTCTTTGGCTTGGAGATGGGTTTTCACCCAGGACCTGTCCCATCTGCCTAGGCATTTGGCTGCCTCCTGCCACTCTCACTGTGAGCTCCAATTAATGGAATTAAAAGCCATAGAATGTCAAATTTTCAGTACAAATTGCCAGGCCTGTGCCACCAATTGCTTTGTTACAACATCATTAGTGGCATAACTTTTTAGAAAAAGTCATCTAGGGAAAGGCAACATTAATGTATTCATGAGTGAATTAAGTCAGGGTAAGTACCCTTTTTCTATGGAGGGCTAGATAGTAAATATTTGGGCTTTGTAGGCCATGTGGTCACTTCACACTATTCAGCTATGACATTGTAGCACCAAAGCCTGATGATGACAACCTGTAAACAAATGGGTGGTCATAGCTTCATTCCAGTAAAACTTTATTTATAGAAACAAACTATTGCCCCCTTTGGCCTCTGGCCTTAGTTTGCCTGCTCCTGTATTAAATTGACTAAAAAGACTTCCACTATCAGAATAATTGTAATGAACAATATCAAAGAATAATTTGCTTATAAAAGGTTGGTTTTTCTTATCTGTTGATTGTTGTACGTAAGCATGAAAATTAAATGTTTTTTTTTGTACTAAGCTCACAGAAAATTGTTAAATATCATGACAAGATAATAATTTCTTAAATGTTATAGTATTCATGAAAGGTGTTATAGTAGCATTCTGAAAACAGAATGTTCTTTCCTAGATCTTTACCCACAATGTACCTTATGTGATAATCAGTGGTTAAAATAAAAATAATTAACAGCATCAAAAAGAAGTTATATTTCTCCTTCCCTGAAAATAATAGCAATTCAGTTTTGATTTGTGTTAAGAATTGATGAATTCCTGTAAGAAAAGGTACTTCTTTTATTATAATGCAAGAGTTTGTAGAAGATAATTCCATAAGAGTTTGATAAATGTGGTTCAAATAGCTTAATTTATACATTATTATATTAAAGATTTTTTGAGCATTTTTAATATGCAGAAAGAAAGGTCCAGAATCATAGGATGTGTGTAGGCCAGTGGCACATGGTTTTACCCTAAAAACCTACTAAGCAGTAGGTTCAAAAAGCTGTGCCTTAAAAGATATTCACTATCATATTACTTGTGCTTTAAAAAAAAAACTTTAAAATTTTAAACACTATCTTTTATTATAGTATTTTATTGTTCAGAAATACATTACTGGAGTAGATGTACCTCTCTCTATTCCTCCTTCCAAGTATGGCTTAAAACTCCTAGACATTGTACATGAGACAAACATAAAAGAAAATTCTGAAAAGTGAAAAGAAGAAGGCAGAGGAGCTGGGAACCTCGTGGTCTGAAGAACAGCATAACCATGAGTTGTGTGGGTTTTCTTTTTGCCTCCATTATCTCAGACCTGGAGTCAAAGAAGCTGCCAACCCAGAAATAACAAAGGGCTCAGACAATAAGAACTCCCCAAAAACCCTGCTTTCTCTAACCAAAGGAACCAGAAAGAGGCAGCCTACCAAGTATGAAAACTTTTAGACAATAACCATTTGACACTGCAGACAAAAAAAAAAAAAGCACACACACAACCAGACCCCAAGGTCCATCAGCTAAGGTCAGCAAAAGAGGTGCAAAATATGTGAAGCAAAAACTAATAGAAGTGAAAGGACAAATAGACAAATCTTCAATTATAATTGGAAATGCCAACTCCCCTCTCTCAACAATTGCTACAACTAAAATGAAAATGAGCAAGGATATGGCAAAATTGAACAACTCCACCACCCAACAGGATCTAATGAACATTTTTAAAACACCTTATGCAGCAAAAGCAAAATATACAGAACCTCACTTTGGGAGTCCGAGGTGGGCAGATCACTTGAGGTCAAGAGTTCGAGACCAGCCTGGCCAACGTGGTAAAACCTATCTCTATTAAAAATACAAAAAATTAGCCGGACGTGGTGGTGTGTGCCTGTGGTCCCAGCTACTCAGGAGGCTGAGGCAGGAGAATTGCTTGAACCTAGAAGATAAAGGTTGCAATGAGCCAAGATCTCGCCACTGCACTTCAGCCTGGACAACAGACAAGATTCCATCTCAAAATGTGTGTGTGTGTGTCTGTGTGTGTGTGTGTGTGTGTGTGTGTGTAAAAATTAAAAAAATATATAAATATATATAATATAGATAATAAAAAATATATATACATAAACAGTCTCACACAGGCCAACTGATTTTTGACAAAGGTGCAAAAGCAATGCAATGAAGGAATGAGGACTGCTTTTAATAAATGGTACTGAAGTAATGGGCTATCCACAGGCAAAATAATGTCAATAATGAACCTCAACCTAAATCTAATACCTCATACAGAAATTAAACAAAAATAGATCATAGGTTTAAATATCAAATGTAAAACAGTCTTTTAGAAAGAAAAATAGGAGGAAATCTTCAGGACCTAGGGCTTGATGAAGTTCTTAAATATGACCCCAAAGCACAATCCATAAAAGAAAAAATGCATGATAAACTAGACTTTATTAAAAACTTTTGCTCTGTGAACGACCCTGTTGACAGGATGAAAAGACATGCTACAGACCAGTAAAAATATTTGCAAGCTATGTATTTTATAATGGACTCAAATAATTCTCAAAAATTCTACAGTAAAATAACCAAGCAATCCAATTAGAATGGGGCAAAAGACTTGAATAGACATTTCATTAAAGAAGATGAATAGCAAATAAGCTTTTGAAAAGACGTTCAATCTTGCTAGCCATAAGGGGAATGCAAATTAAGACTATAATGAAATACCACTACACATAATGTTTTAACTGTGAAAATAGCTTAAAAAATGACAAAACTAGAGACTGGCAAGGATGCAGAGAAGATATCTCATACCTTGCTGGTGGGAATGTAAAATAGTACAGCCACTGTGGAAAAAACCTGGCAGTATCTTTAAAAATCAGATGTACATTTATTGTACATCCCAGTAATTGCACTTCTGGGCATTTATTGCAGAGAAATTAATACTTAGTCCACACAAAAATCTGTACATGATTGTTTATAGCAACTTTGTCAAACCAAAACATCCCACAATAAATAATGGTTAAACAAACTGTGTTATAGCCATATCATGGACTACTACTCATCTAGGAATGAACTATTGATACGTGCAGAAACTGGAATGGATTCCAAAAGCATTACACTGAGAGAAAAAAGACTGTCTCCAAAACTCACATACTGTATGATTCTATTAGTATAATCTTCTTGAAATGACTAAATTACAGAAATGAAAACAGATTAGTGATGCCCGGGGTTATTGATAGCAGAGAGAAGGCATGTTTGATATGACCATAAATCAGTGTAGTAGCACAAGGGAAATATTTTGTGATGATGGAATAGTTTTGTACCTTGCTTGCTGTAGTGGCTACATGACTCTGTGCATGTACTAAAACGACATAGAAGTATATGTACATTTTATAGCAATGTCAATTTGCTGGTTTTCATGTTGTGTCATTGTTACCTAAGATATAACCATTAGGGGAGACTGGGTGAAGGGTACATGAGCTCTCTCTGTACTCTTTTTTACAGCTTTCTGTGAATTTATAATTATTTTAAAATAAACGTTTAAAAGGAGAGGAAAATATGCAAACCTTGCAAAGCATTGTTCAAAAAAAAAAGCATTCCCTGAAATTTTTTCAAGGTTTTATTGATGCCAGATTTTTCAAATTAATAGCTTCTCACTTTCCAATAGTTGACTGAGTCAATTATTTATATGCAGGAAGGTTACTATTTGTTTATTGTTTCTTTATATTAATAACAAAGTAAATAATGCTGTAAATTTTATCCTTGCCATGTCTTAAATAACTAATTTATGACTGCTAATGGGTATCAAAGTATCAAGGGCACCAACATCATGATTTAATCAAAAAAACTAATTTAATACATTTGTTGCATCCTCATTATTGACCTCAGGAGCAGGCACTTTTGCTGGAGCTGCCAACAAGGAAACAAAATGTGACTAATTTTCTACTTTCCTCTGTTTTAAAAAAAGAATTAATGTATGTAAATATGTCTTAATTTGATATCTTAACAGCTTCCATTAACACATAGTTTGGAAACTCTATGCCTGAATAACTGGGCCATTGATTATTTCTGGAACATAAATTAAGCCCTCCAGTTTAACCTTATTTGGACCTGAAACTTACAATAAAGGAATTTTCCAGATTACTTTTCGTTTTCTTACTTCAAATTATCTCCTTTCATAAATCTTTTTTATTGAAAACATTTCTTTATTAAATGACTAGACTCTGCTATTCGTTAATTACTAATAGCAACACATCCAAATATGGCTCACAGTCTGCCATCTTAATAACAAAGTAAAAATGCCTATAGAAGTATTTTAAAGGAGTTCATTGATATTCTCAATGACATTCTGTTTTTGTATGTGAGTGGGGAAAAGTGTTAGAGAGAAAATATCCTCTGGAAAGTATAAATACAGCTTCATAATCCCTTATCTGCACTTGCACTTTTCAGAGTTTTCTGAGGATTTCAGAATTGCAGATAAAGGTCAGTGGGTGACAAGACTTGACCTGAACAAACCGAGGGCTTTTCTCTAGTCTCCATATAATCTAACAGCATTAATATTCCCACCTTCATTGTAGGAAGATAAATGTTCTCAAGATGCTGCCTCTGGGAATATTTAACAATGTATAGTGTATGTATTTTCTTTACAAAATCTGAAAATTTCTGACTATGAGACAGGTCTGGCCCCAGTGTTTGGGGTAAGAAATTATGGCCGATCCCAGAAAAGTATAGTATAGACGTTCAGGTGTCACTGAGAATAAGGACTATTTATCCAGAAGATAGTCCAGGAGCACAAGACTTATGACAAGAAATTTGGGAGGAGAGTCCAATGAGCCCAAAACTGACCTTCATTTTATAAATGAGGAAAATGAGGCACAGAGAGGTTGAGCAGCATGCCCCAGGTTCCCCAGCTGTAGTTGGTACTAGGTGATCTGCCTTCAGAGATGATGCTTTTAAACCACAAAGAATGGTTTGTGAAGACTTAAACCTGTAAGTTTTAAGTGAAGCCAAAAAGACAGCAGTCACAGCAGAGCCAGAGACTGGGTCTCTGAGATGAAAGCATAAGGATTTCATGAAAGTTCATATCCTTATGAGTAAAACTCCAAGCTCTGGGATACTGACTGCCAGTCAGGCTGATGCCCCCCACGTATGAAACTGGAGAATCCTTTCATGGAGAAAAATGAATAGCCCCAAGGAAAAGATCTATGGGGACTGTTTGTCCTGTTCTTTGGAGTTCACCTGTCAAATTCTGGCTTGCACACTGAACTTCCAAGCAGCTACTTCGAGCCTTTTTTTTTAAAATAGGAGAGAATTCAAGGATCACCAGACATTTGAGGAAAACATCAAACATGAATGAGATCAAAATGAACAATCAATAAAAAAGAACCTAGACAGGACAGAGGAAATACAAACAGTAGAGAAAGTATCAAAGTATATATCATTGGTACTTTCAAAGATTAAGGGACGGCATCAATGGAAACAATACAGACACTAAAAACGGGGGGGGGAGTACAATCGAGGATGAGACAAAGCACCCCAAAATTAAAACTAAGATAGCTGAAATGTAAAAGCTCAGTACAACTTTGGAAGATAAAGTCAATGAAATTCTCCAGAAAGAGTATTTTAAAAAGAGTATTAAAAAAAGAATTAGAGAATCAGTCCAGAAAGTTCAGAAGCTTATTTCAGAATGGGACTCCAGAAAGAAGAACACAGAAAATAGTGAAGAAACAATTAACATTGTATGGGAAAGTTTGTTAAAAAATTAACATTGTATGGAAAACAACTGAGGGACGTGAGCCTCCAGACATAAAGAATCATAAGGGCCTGGCAAAATATATATATTTTTAAGTCCAGACACATTATGAAATTTTAGAATACCAAGAGTAAAAAGAAAATGCTAAGAGCTTCCAAAAAGAAAGAAAAGGAAAAAATTGTATCACACAAAGAAAAGTAATTAGAATGTCATGGGATTTCCTTACAGCAGCTCCAAATTCTAGAAGACAATGAGCAATGCACTCATATTTCTAAGAACTAATGTCTTTCAGTTTAGAATTTCATACATAGATGAATTATCAATTGTGAGAGTGAAGCATTAGGTCATTTTCAGGCATTCAAAGACTTGAAAAATCTTTTTTTTAGTCCATTTTTAAGAAGCAATTCAGGAATGTGCTGCAGCAAACAATGCGGTCCACCAAGAATTAGCAGGAATTGGGTCCAGAAACTAAATGTGAGGACCAACAAACAGGGCTCAAGGGAAACCGTTCCAGGTTCAGAACAACCAGTAGACTTAGTTGCTGTAAGAAGGAAATTGTTGTGGGAACAGAACAGAACTGAACTGATAAGCTCTTTTACCATGTTTGAGTATGCAAAAGCTACTGATAATGTGTGAAAGATTCCTAGGAATTTTTGCAAGGAGGGGAGATCAATATGTATATGGAAAAGTAAAAACTCATGGAAATTTTTAAATATAATAAGTTGTGTAAGAAACGCAAGGTAACCATGGTACATTATTGCTTGGCTCAGCAGATAGCAAAGTTATGGTAATATAAATACTGAAGACTGATTTAACCAAGGATAAAGCTTGTCTGAGAGATCTACATTCCCAAATACTATAAAAGGAGCCAATAAATAATATATAAAAACAAAAAATATAAAAGAATATAATAATAATATTGAGAAATAGGAGAAAGGGCATTAGAAAAAAAAACTGAAAGCTTTGAAGTGGTTGCTTTTGGTGAAGATGCAAACAAGAAAATGAATATTTTTATTTTTTCATATTTATAAGATCATCACTACAGATAGTAAAAAATTTGATACATAGAAATACAGTTTTACCTCATGGCAATTATTCTGTTATAACTGGTAGTATCCTGTTAATACTTGCCTTTCCATTCAATACGAATTACTATCAATACTACTAGTTTTCAGTACTAGTAAGTATTGAAAATACTAATTAACTGAATTAGTATCCATCCATTCAGTTAATACTAATTCAATTCAATACTAATTTATTTCCAGAGGAATATAAAGCATTCTACCATAAACACACCCATGCATGAAAATGTTCATTGCAGCACTGTTCACAATAGCAAAGACATGGAATCAACCTAAATGCCCGTCAATGACGGACTGGATAAAGAAAATGTAGTACATATGCACCATGGAATACTATGCAGCCATTACAAAGAGCAAGATCGTGTCTTTTGCAGGCACATGGATGGAACTGGAGCTAATACTAATTAATTGAATGAATATGAATTACTATCAATAGTAATAGTATTACTTTTAAGTTAACCATGTATCATGAACATTTCGCTTCAATTCATGTAGGTCTTGTCACCCTTTTTAATCAATATATAAGATTCATTTTCTGATTAATGTTTTTCTGTCAGTCCTCTTTTTACAGACATCAGGATGTTTCCCCTGTTTTGCTATTAGCCGCAACACTGTGACGAGCACCCTTGTTATGATATTTATGCACATGTGCTACGTTTCCTTAAGGGGCATTGCTAGAGATGATGCTGCTTGGCCAAAATGTATATTTTAATAAAAATTTCCCCATTGCTTTTCAAAAGAGAGGAAAAATGTCGATACCTACAAATTATGTTTCCCACAGTCATAATGTTGACTCTTTTATGCTGTTCGGCTTTTTTTCTATTTATGGTTTTGTTGCATGAGTTAAACTTTCTGGGGAACAAAAATTAACATCAATAGAAATAGAAGTTTTATTTACATTCTTCCTGAACTTAATGAGAATACTTAAACAGTTTGTCACAACTATTCTATGAGTAGTTTAAAATATGACTTTTGGTTTGGTTTTCTTTTATTAAAAAACACATTCTTGTTCTACGAAGAGTTTTAATCAGGAATGAGTGTTAAGTTTTATTTAATATTCTGACATCTACAAAGTTGTTTTCATTAAACACATACGCACTATACCCAATAGATGAATTCTTTGCTGTTTAGATATGCAGCAGAATGGTTTTTTAAATTATTACTTTGGAGAGCATATCTAGAGAATTGTGCTTTGTATCAAAACATGAGTTTTAAGAACCAGAATCTGAATGATGAGTTGGTCAACTGTGCTAGAAGAGGATTTTTATAACTTTTTCTTATCTATTGAAATAGAGACTATTTGTTTTACCAATTCAGGGAATTTCTGTTTGTTTTGTTTTAACATTATCCTTAAGAATATTTGTAAAGAAACACTTGTCCTGTAATCATGGAGCTGTACTAGAAAGTCTAAAGATTGCTTACAAGCCTTTTTAGTAAACGTACTTGTTTTTCTTTTTAGGGGCACTGCAATTGCAGGCATTGTTTTTGGAATAGTATTTATCATGGGGGTCGTTGCTGGGATTGCCATATGCATCTGCATGTGCATGAAGAACCACAGGGCAACCCGCGTGGGCATCCTCACGACGACTCGCATCAACACCGTCTCTTCCTATCCTGGTGAGCAAAACTCCAAAGGCTCAGATTTGTTATTCTCTGCTCCTCACAGAGAGAAGGAAACATTCTATATGGTCACTGACATTATCTCCAATTTCATCGAGTATTTATAAATACATGTACATTGAGGTTGTAGCTGAATTGAGATTACTTAGATCCATTTAATACAATCCATCTCATTTTTGAAGATATTCATAATTTCAGTGTCTGTTTCATTGACTACAGTTGCCAGTCAGCCAGAATTAAGATAAATAGAAAATTCACACCTACTGTGTCTACCTGCCAGTGAGTACTGACAAATAATTATAAAATATAATGTATGTCTCAATAAACTAGCATCTGATCCAATAGATATATATATGCCTTGAGGAAAAGTATTAAAGAAAATTTTCATGTATCTTCATTATGTCAAGAGAACAGCTTTAAACACGATATTAAAATCCTCAACAGGCCAGGCACAGTGGCTCACGCCTGTACTCCCAGCACTTTGGTAGGCCAAGGTGGGTGGATCACTTGAGGGTAAGGGTTTGCGACTAGCCTGGCCAACCTGGAGAAAACCAGTTTCTACTAAAAATACAAAAGAACAAAAAAAGTTCAACAAGGAGCAAGGGTGATATATTAATCATTTGATAACTAGTTATTGAGAATATGCTAGAAGTTCCACATATAAAAATATATTAAGTACATGTGACTTCAGAAACAAAATACTGCATTTTGCATTAGATGATTTCAATAATGCTTTCTAAGTCCATCTGTGCATGTACAATTTGACATATAAAAGGCGGGCAAGTTCTAGATTTAACACACCCTTAGGAAATTAATTTCCCATCTATACTCATATCTTTTCTTTCTCTGTCTCTATAGGAAAAGACAAGGGTACCTTGTACATGCAGCTGTGCTTTGTATTAATTCCCTATTCTGTCCTTCCTCTTTCAACCTTTTTTTATCCTCTATCATCTTCAACTTGAGGGAGCAAATTTCAGATCAATATGGGTATAATTCCTCCTCTTCCTCTTTTGTCAGTTCTTCCTCTTCTATACTATTTTCATACTGGAGTACCTGAAGGCTGAGTCTGTATCTTCTTCCATACTGTATCTACACTTACCTCTTTGCTTGTATTAAGAGTATTACAACCTCAGGGTAGTAAGTACCATTTATGTCTCTAATACCTCCCAAAGTTATGTATCTCCCATCCAAACCCGTTCATTTTATCCCAGAGCCCGTTGAACATCTCCACTTGAGGGTCTCATAAATATCCCAAATTTGACATGTCTAAACTTGGATTTCTGATCCAATTTTTGGATTTCCCCCAATATCCTCCTCCACTCACAGCCTTTACCATTTGACCTGATGGCATCTCTAGCCTTCTAGTTGCTCAGGCCAGAAACCATGCACTCTACCAGGAACACTTCTTGGCTCTACCTTCAAAATATGTACAGTATTTTGACTACTTCTGACAGTGAGAAGTAGATATACTATTATTCCCCCAGTGGGAGAACGCCATCAGCTCTCACTTCCTTTACTCTAGTAACATCCTGGCTGGTGTCCCAGCATCTACCCTTGGCCCCCTGAGTTCTATTCTCAACCCAATAGCCAGAGTGAACCTTTTAAAGTAGATATCAGATCATATTACCCCTGTGCTCAGAATCTTCCAGTGGTTCCCCATTTCCCACAGAGGAAGCACTAAAGGATGCGGTTCTTCATTTTATTCAAAGGAAAAGGCAGCTTCTTTACTGAGGCCTTCAAAGTGCTGCAAAATTGGCTGCTCTTTTTATTTCCCAGGCCTTGTTTCTTTCTATTCTCTCCCTGGCCACTCTGCCTCCAGTTACATTTTTTTCCTTGCTGTTCCATGAATGCACAGGCCACATTCCCACCTCGGGGCTTTGCCTAGAATACTGACTCCCTCACTTCATTCAAGTCTTTGATCAAAGGTCACCTCCTGAATGAAGCCTACCCTCATCACCCTATTTAAGATTGTAATGTGTCCCTTCTGACAGCATCCCAATTCTCTTTGTGCTACTCTGATATGTGATATCTTCTAAAATATCATACAGTTTAGCTAATCATTATGTTCATTGTTTATTGTTCACCTCTTCGTCCCAGAATATGAACTCTATGAGGTAGAAATCTTGGTCTCTTTTGTTCAACACTCTATTCCAAGCATGTAAGACCAGGCCTGGCATATAACAGGCACTCAGCAGAATGAATGACAAACACAATTCATGAAAATACCTAATTTAATCATATATCAATACCCTAGAGAACTGACGTTAAGTTTCACTCTGGAATTTACTCACTACAAAAGCAATGTGCAATTTTAAATATTCCCAACTTGCAAGAACAGTGATAGGGTTAGTATAAAGACATTGGAATATAAGGGGAAAAAATAAATGGAATGACTTTTATTATTATTTACATCTCTCAATTTTTTCCCTTGGTCAACCATAACCCAAGAGAAGAACAGAAGAAAGTCAAGCAAAACCATTAATTGTAGAGAAGACAAGAAGAACTGTTTTGTAGTTAACATTCTAGATACTCATTAGCTTAATCAAAAAAGTTTAATTGAAAGTAATGTTTAAATATTTTTATAAAATGTTCAATATTTTATTTTACCCTTCTGTAAGTTCAAACTTTGAACAAAGTTAGTTGATACAAAATGTCACTATAATAATGAGAGGTCACATGTTTTCTGGGGTTTGAAATTTCATTTAGGGGATGGAAACATGTTTTTAAAACTTTATAGTAGCATCATTTATACTTTCAGATCACAGGGATGTGTTCCATTTTTATTAAATGCATTGTTCTCAGAACTGAAAAATGCAAGAAACATAATGAACCACATGCTGAAAACGTGTTTACTGCAAAAAGACTAGGTTTTCAAAAATATAATGTGCATGATTACTTCTCATTTCCTTCTCAAAGTTTCTAATTAAGCTTTTACTTAAAGTTTTAGGAAGCAACACATAATAGTATTGCATACTTTTCAAAATCTTTCATTTATGGAAATACAAAATGTGTTTATCCACACTAATTAATTAACCCTATGATAATTGAGATAACAACCTGACTTATTGTATAGTCCTATAGCCCAGAAGTCAGATAAATGCAGAGAATATAATTTAGCAAAGGTGAGAGTGTACAGTGGGAAGGCCTAGAGTGAACATTATTGCTCTGCACTAAGTGAAAACAACGTCATTCACCTGTCATTCCTGACCTGATGTTGGACAGTGATCTTCTAAAAGGTTTTCAATCTTGCCATATTGGATAGAATGAACAGACGTCCTCTTTAATTACAATTATTTTTTAAATTGCCCACATGAAGATAAGAATTTTCAGGTGTTACATTCTGCTGCTTTTCAGAACTTCAGTGTAAACAAAGGAAAGTGATCTTATTAACCCTTTTTAAAAAGTAGGTTTGCAATATACACATCTGAAAGAAAATAAGATAGTAAAACTATAACAAAAGGCTAGGTAAAGATACAAAAGTCAAACGCTAACAAAAGAAAAGCAAGAGATTTCAGTGCCATCAAGAAAAATGAGATTTGAGGTATATTATTGAGTCCTCTGAAGAAAGAAAGAGAGAGAGAGAGAGAGAGAGGAAGGAGGGAGGGAAGGAAGGAAGGAAGGAAGGAAGGAAAGAAGGAAGGAAAGAAGGGTAGGCAAACAATTGGAGAGGGGAATGGGGCTCTTCCTAACAGAAGAATATCAAAGAATAAATATAGAAGGGAGTTACAGAATTGAAAAAAATTATCATTTTAAATCCATCATAAAGGAAGAGTTAGTCAAAAACCATCAACAGATGCTAAATCTAGAGGAGAATGTGCTAAAAAGGATATTTATAGGTCTTAAAGTGTCCACCAGATTTCTTGTCAGTTATCAGGGGAAAAAAATCGTAACTTCCTGGTTACTAAAGGACAGATCAAGATCATGCACCTTTGAGTGTGTTACTCTGATGACAACACAATTTCACATACGTAGGTTCTACCTGAAAGATCACAGCCCGAATCTCAGCATGAGAAAATAGCTGACAAACCCAAGCTGAGGAACATTCAATAAAACAACTGGCCTGTAGTCTTTCAAGTGTCTTGGAGATACTTCATTAAGCAATAAATACCCCCATTTGCATCCCTGAATTCACAAATGACAGAAATCTTATTAGTATGTGTACTGACATGAGGTGGTTTTTGATTACTCATCAAACCTTTTTAGAGACTACAAACTAATGTTCATATTAAAGAAAACTTCTGTGTTTGTATTGAATATTAAAAACAACCTTCATCTGATATGTAACTTCCTCACACATCAAAAATTCATACTTGAAAGATTCTCTACAATAATATTGTGACTATGAAAATGCCTTCACCTTGAAGACACTGGAAGAAAACAAAATGGAGACAATTAATGTGGTCAAGTCTTCGCCCAGGCAAACGTGCAGATGTTTTTAGTACAAATCAGAGAATTCAAACATGAAATGAGAAAACCTTCTTTGATGTCATATTAACTCTAGTTACAGAATTAATGCTGCAGACAAAATTTACGAAAATGTTATATAATGAAGTAGAACTAGCAAGTACAAAATTTTGAAGAATATTGCTATAAAATGGGTAGAGAAAACTTAAGACATGAAGTCAAGAGGTTTCTTTTTTTTTTTTTTTCTTATTAAGGAATCTAGGTGGTGGTGCCTTGTATTTTGCTATTACACGGATGGTAAAAATAAAGGGGGAAACTGAGGAATACGGAAGGTAGAAGGGATTGTTGAAAATCGGTGTCCTTAAGTCTAAGGAAGAAAGGAATTCAGTACACAAGTAGAGGGGCTAGCTTTTGATGGGATCAGAAACAATTCATTATGTACAACACGATCAGAGACAATTTATTATGTACCGTATATGTAAGGCAGTAAGTACATAAACACAGTTTCAATGAGTTGTAGACTTGGTGGTCTGAGTATAAGAATGTTCCCTTTCGCTCATGCCAATTTTCTCAGTGAAATAAGAAGCAAGTCTTCTTCTGAGAGTGAAGAAAACTGAGCAGGTATTTGAAGAAGAAAAAAGAAAGCATGAAATGGGAATCTCAGAAAATGAAGAGTATGAGATGCCTAAAGAAATGTATAGTTTTCGAGCAAGGTCAAAGGCCACCACACTTATGAAAATGGTCATTTACTTAAAATGAAATCATTCAGTGTGATTGTGCATTTTTCTCTAGTCATATTAAGCTCTAGATATTGATCCAGGATAACCAAAGTGTTGGGTTTAATAAGGGCTGGGGTTCTGCCAGGCAATGGAGAAAGAGATTAGAACACTGACAGTAGGTGCAAAAGAGTAATTTTAGTGATGACCCATAAATCAAATCTGAATAAAGAAGGACACCATGACAGGAAAGAGATGACATCAGTTTGAATTCCTTTAAAATTGCCATTAGTAAATTGGGAATCCAGGTGAGAGCCAAGATGCAGTAGAATGAGTATTCAGAATGAGGTGGTGGTCAGATTTATAAATTAAGATTTACAAAATAGTACTGCTATTGCCAACAACAAGGGTGAAGAGACTTTTGAGGAAAAATAGTGAAGGGACTTGAGAGGCAGGGTTAGGTGAATGTTGAAATCACAAGAATAAGAGAAGTTGTGGAGGGAAGACAGACCATGGGCCAGATGTTAACTCTTCAGTGAATGAAGGTTTGGGGTAGGGCAGACCACATATATTGATAACAAGGATGGGCTGGGCATGGTGGCTCATGCCTGTAATCCCAGCACTTTGGGAGGCCAAGGTGGGTGGATCATGAGGTCAGGAGTTCAAGACCAGCCTGGCCAATATGATGAAAACCCATCTCTACTAAAGATACAAAGAATTAGCTGGGCATGGTGGTGGACACCTGTAATACCAGCTACTTGTGTGGCTGAGGCAGAATTGCTTGAATCCGGGAGGCGAAGGTTGCAGTGAGCCAAGATTGCACCATTGCACTCCAGCCTGGGTGACAGGGTGAGGCTCTGTCTCAAAAAAAAAAAAAAAAAAAAAAAAAAGGAAGGAAGGAAGTAGTATAAGATCACCCCAGCTACTACGGAAGCTAAGGCAGGAAGACCTCAAGTTCAATTCTGGCCAGGGCAAAATAGCAAAGTACCTACTCCGTCAAAAAAAAAGGGGGTGGCAGAGCATGGCATATGCTTCTTTTTCTATGGCATATGTGCTACCAAATGTTTTAAAGAGGAAGAATAGATAATAGTTTGAAAAGTGACTATGAAGATTTTGAACAACCTGAGCACCTCCTGGCCCTATAGGTGGGTGACTGTGGAAGAAGAAGAATAGCTCTGCTTTGGTAGTGCTGCTGAGGAAGCCATCCTCTCCTGGAAAATCAGATTTTAATTAGAGTAAAAAGGTGATGTGAATGTTCCCTTCCACTGCCTGAGTTAACCATCTTGCGCATTCTTCCTTCATCTCAAAACTCAGAAATCCCTTCAGCCTTCTCACTATCAGCAGATGACTTCTCAACAGATCTCATTTCTCAAGAAAACAGGATCAGAAGAGAACTTCATTCTGCAAGCAGGAGTCACATGGTGGAGGCAAGGAGAGGGGATGAGTGACAGACTGTGTTCCACTGAGCACAGTGAAAGGGGTGGGGAAAGTTTGGAAAATTAATAAGAATCGATGTGCAAAGCCTTCCAGCATTAAGGTCTACAATAAGGAAGCCTGTCTTTTCATGGTGACAGAGGGATGTAAGGCTTGATGGAACTTGTCTTGATGCTATCTGAGGGGAAGGGGAACAACAGGCTCTACTCTACTGCGTATTAGGCCATTGCAGAGCCTAAATGGGCAGTACTGAATTTATGTGGCTGGGGATGAGGGTAATGGAGGTCTTGCAGGAGCTGTGTGGGTCTTTATTGAAACTCTCTCTTCTGGGTGGTGTTCAGGCAAATTGTGAGTAGTGAGGTTTGGGGAAAAGTAGACGAGAAGGTTTGTAATAAGAAATTGTTGTTAAATATGAGGCATGAGACTCATCAGTTCTACCAGGTATTAAAACTACTTAAAATCAGTAATAATAAAATTGAGCTCTGGTACAAAAAGATATACCTTAGTCACTGGAAGAGAATGGGTAGATTAGAATTTTATAGACAATAAAGAAGACATAGCAAAAGGATGTAAAACGTGAGGATTATTTAATAAGCCACATTTAGACAATTTGGCTTAACCAAAATTTAAAATTTAGAAAACATAAACTTTGATGCAAAAGTATACCAAATAAAATAACAGATATAGAGAAGCATTAAATATATAAAGTTGAATGGGTAAACTCAGAAATAAGTTGGTTATGTATCAACTATCTGAAAAAGAAGACTAATTTTTAAACTGAGAAACAGCACAGAAGAGATTTTTAAATGAATAATCATATATTTTGTTATGCATAGGTTTTAAACTTCAGTATGTCAGTAAGGTAAAAAGCATATAATACACCATTTTGACAAAGAGTTTTTCTTAAAATATGTATAATTTTGTGTACTTTTTATATCTTATGTCTTCATTGAAATTAAGATCCTCATTTAGAAACTATCACCAGTCCAGAACAACAAAAAATTCACTCAATATGAATAACAGCAGACAAGATGTAAAACAGTCTTAAACCTAGCTGTTATCAAAGAAATTATCAAGTAAAATAAAGACCTACATTTTTCACTTAATTTACTAAAATATTAAATGATAATGTATTTGTATACCCTTATAAGATGAAACAGTTCTTTTTGAAAGTAGTTTTATAATGTGTTCTAAGCAATAAAATGTATGTTATTTCAGCCAGTTAATTAATTCCTGGAATTTTATTCTAAAAATATAATCAAAATAATAAAAAAGTCTATGTGTATATAAAGTTTATGTGATTATAAAAATATAATCAAAATAATTAAAAAGTCTTCTAATAAAAAAGAAGATATTCATCACTACATTAATTAATAATAAAAAACCTCAAAATAGCGAACGGTGGATGGAATAATTATTAAATTGGGGTGACAAAATTATGGATGATTTTCTTCTGTTTCCAAATTTTCTGAAATAATTGTGGAGAGTTTGGGAAAGACCTTGCATCTTCCCACCACATTAGCTTTAGAAATATTGGCCTGAGCAGACAGAAAACACTGCATTTCTTCTCCGAATTTCATGGCATTGCTAAATTTTTTAATATTGTAGACAGCTATATCAGACATTGAAGATAAATGGCCTATTTACCCTACTTAAATAGGAGATTAGAATATTGATTATGAAAGGATTTCAAAGGCACCATGTCTCCAGCTGCATCCATGTGACTTTTAAGTGTGATTTGATCTATAAAAAACGAACAGAATCTCTTATGATTAATCAGGAATTCTAAAATTGATATTTTGAAAAGTTTACTTCCAGTGAAACTTTATTATGTGCAAGAAAGAAAGATAATACAGCCCACAATTGTACAAATATTATTTCAAGTGTCTTCCAGAGGCTATTATTTATAAAAGACATACTATTTCATCTCTTAATGGGTAGTCCTTAAACTATCACTCTTTAACATTACATTAGAACTTTACTGAAGTTCAATGGTTATATGAATAAAAGACCACTGTCATTTTCATGTTCAACATGCAGCTGCATAAACCATAGGGATTCTTGCTGAAATGTCCTCCAGCAGTTTTTATGCAGATGGCAGAATATAAATGCTTTATTATAGACACATAAACACACGCCATGGCTTCATGACAGAGAATGATGTAGAGTCAGTCTGCAGAATCAGTTGGTGTGTGCTCCTCAAGTAGGAGGCAGGGAAAAGCTTTGGCAGAAAAACAACATGGAACCACAGGCTTATAAGAAACAGTTCAATGGGTTTCCTGCTGCAACTTCCTATTTTCTGTGGAGGCTGCAGTGTTTCATTCTTGGCTTGGATGAAGTTTATTATAAATCTCTTCGTCTCAGTGCTCCTAGATATAATGAAGTTGAGGAGTGGGTGTAATGCAGATGGAATGTGTGTTTAGACTCCACAGGAGTTACTCTATTTATTTTGTTGCAGGAAACAGAGCTTGGAGTAGCCCAGCCTTCAAGAGTCAGAGGGAACACCGGGGAAACTGGGTGCATCCTCCTTGATTTATTTACAGAGCTACGCTCTGGGCTGAATGCCCTTAGCCTGCCCAGCCCACTAGACTTGCAAAGCTTTTGCTCCACAAAGGAGTTCTCAGGGGACATCCCATTCCGTTCTGTGGCTCTGTCTTCCTCTCCTCTTCAGTGGCTCAATTCTGCTTCCTCACATCCTCCTAGTACAGGGTAATCACTAAATGGTTCAAATCATCAAGCTCCTGGTAAAGATAGGCAAACTAAAAGGATCCAGAAGAAAATTGCCTTAGTCTGTTCTCACACTGCTATAAAGACATACCTGAGTCTGGGTAACTTATGGAGAAAAGAGGTTTAACTGACTCACACTACCACTGACTGTACAGGAAGCATGGCTGGGGAGGCCTCAGGAAACTTACAATTGTGGTCGAAGGTGAAGGGAAAGTAAGCACATCTTCATATGGCCAGCAGAAGAGAGAAAGAATGGGGAAATGCTGCACACTTTGAAACAACCATATCTCTTAAAAACTCACTCACTATCATGAGAACAGCAAGGGGGAAACCTACCTCCATGATCTGGTCACCTCCCACCAAGTTCCTCCTCCAGCACTGGGAATTACAATTTGACCTGACATTTGGGTGAGGACACAGAGCCAAATCATATCAAAAACATAGTTCTTATCTGCAAGTCAGTGGGAGCCCTATGTTTGTATATGTCTCTTAGAAAACTGTCCAATTCTTATTGGAAAAAGTACAAATTAAGATTGCTGCAAATTACAAAAACTGCAATTACTTTAATGGCAAAAACTGCAATTACTTTTGCATCAACCTAATAGAAGACGTTTAGAAATGTTTGTTGAAATGTTGCTTGTTCTTTTCTGCCATTCTAATATTAAAAGCTTGCCCAATTATTTGCATTATCATGACACTAGTCTTGTGATTTAGGTTACATTCACAGTAGGCAATTAAGGCATGTCAGTTTCCAAGCAGAATCAGGATCCTGATGATGATTCAACTACTGGCAAATCATCAGATTGGTTGCTGAGGTGGTTGCTCAGATGTTGCAAAATGATTCGTTTCTTGGAAACATGGATAAATTTCAGCACCAGGAGTACTTCTCTTTCAACACTAGAGATGGGGAAGATACCACTACAAAACAGACATTTATGCATAGTCATCATAAAGTGTATTAAGAAGTAGAACAGAGGATACTAGAGGCTGGGAAGGGTAGAGAAAACGGATGGATAGGGAGAAATTTGTTAAAGAATATAAAATTACAATTAGATATGAGAAATAAATTCCAGTGTTCTATATCACTGCAGGATGATTACCGTCAACAATATTATATAGTTTAAAATGGGTAGAAGGATGATACTAAATGTTCCCAGCATAAAGAAATGATAAATGTTTGAGACGATGGGTATAACAGTTACCCTGATCTGATTATTACATATTATATGTGTCAAAACATCACTATGTACCCCATGAATATGTACAATTATTATTTGTCAATTAAAAATAAATAAATTTAAAATTTAAAAGCTTTTCTGAAACAGTGACATATGGTACAGAAAAAACTAAGAAACATTTTTCAAATAAGATTCAGAAAAGTAAATTCTTCATCTACATTCCCTAACTTATTTGTCTTCCTTTTTTGTCTTCTTCTTCATATTTTTATAATAGTTCCACCACCCTCCAATTATAGGAGTCCTATACTGGGTACTCAATACCTCAGCTCCTTCTTTCACTTTCTCCCCTCTTTCTCCACACACCCAGTCATCACCTAAAGACTTGGCTGCTAAAGGACTGTTAAGATGTCTTTCCCTTCACTTTCATGAGTCCCTTGTAATCCCTCACATATGCCATTACATTGTTGTACCTTTTCTTTGATCTACCTCTGCCTCTGTCAACTGCTGAGAGTGGTCTTCCCAAAGAAGATTCACTACCATGTTCAAAGAATCCCTGATAACTCTGTGTTATATGCTCTATGTCACATTCAGAGCCCACCGTGGTGATACACCCAGATTCCTCATTATCTTTTCCCATTCTTCCTTTTATGTTCATATTGCTTGAAGTGAAGGGCTCTCCTGCTTCAATGCTTTTGTTCAACCTGGATTGTCCCTCTGCTTCTCTCTCTGCCCCTTCAGCATCATATTTCCAAGAAACTTTCTCTAAACAACCAATTCTAAACACTTTAATCCATGATACCACGTTTTAGAGCACTTACCTTTTCATACCTATGTGGTCTCAACCTAATAAAACTAAGTTTTTGGCAGCCACAGTTTATGTCCCCTCCCAAAGTATCTAGCCTAGTGACTTCAACACAGTAGAAATGCAAATATTTGCTAACTGCCTGATGTTCTCTACCCCTTCTTTTTCAGCAGTACCACCACCCTATAGTTATGACCACGAGATGGAATACTGTGCAGACTTGCCTCCTCCATACTCTCCCACCCCACAGGGTGCAGCACAGCGTTCTCCACCTCCTCCTTATCCTGGAAACCCAAGGAAATAATCTATCTCCCAGAAGAGAAAATCTGCCAATCCGTGATCTTGCCTGGAATAAAATGCCTCTACTCAGAAACAAGCAGGAAAGAGTTGCTCCAAGGAATAAATACTTTTTGGGGTCAGATAATATGTCAGGTAGAATATCCCTGCGATGATATATAGGGTTTGCACCCTGCTCAAACCTGACCCCATCTGGAGTATTAATGTTTGGTTCCATGGAACCACATTTTAAGAGATCTTCTGATCCACCTAAGCACATTCAGAGAACAGTAATGTGATTGACAAAATATCTGATAATCATGTTGTTTAAGGGCTAGGTGAAAGAAGTTTCAGTATTGATCCTGGAAAAAAGAAGATCTAAGTAGGATGGGAGAATGGTTTGGCCTACACAAGAAAGCAACTTTATTATATGTAGCTTTGAAAGTGAGAATTGGAATTGTTCATTCTTTCATTCATCAATAAATGTATTTTGAGTGCCTAAGAGCCAACTACGTGCCTAGCACTATTTGAGGTCCCAATGGAAGTTACAGGAAGGGTACTCTGGTTTTTGTATAAGAAAGAGCCATGACTAGATTGCTTTGTGAAGCTCCCTGTAGAGACCTGCTCTAGAAGGGACAATGAAATCAAATAGTAGATAGGTCCACTGGGCCTCAGAAGTTCTCCTCATCTTTTAGGTGGGTGTGAAGTGAATTTCCATTTTGTCTACGAGTGAATACAACAGAAAGAGTTGAATTTTATTTATATAATTAGGGAGTTAAAACAAGACCAAAAACAACTCAATAGTTGCTTGAAGCCAAGAACTCTTCAACACCAGCTACTGCCACCTAAAAATCATCTGGTTTTACAGTGGATCAGAATAAAGGTTATTCCAACCACTGGGAGAGAAAAATTGTAGCAAGTTCCATAGGCAGCAGATAATTCGCTTCTGGTAAAAGATGAGGAACCAAATATTCCCACAAGATTTTAGGTCAGGGTGCAAAAATCTCAGACCTTGATCATGAAGATACACAACAGGCTTGCAAAAAGAAGTAAGAGAGAGAACTTAACTTCAGATTTTCTTCTGTGAAATTCTTAAACACTATTATTTTTCTCTCCTTTGTAAAATTTTGGTAATCTCTTTTAAAAGTTAATGACAAAATTAAGATACTGACATCAAATTGTTGCATTTTAACAAAATGCAAATTTTATGAAGTGCCTACCTTTAGATGTATAAACATTTAATAAGCAATTCTAATGTGCCATATTTTGCTGCAAGTGACCTTAACATTTATATTTTTATATGAACTGTTTCATGTATTTATAAAAATTGCATATTGAACACTGGAAATAGATTATTGGATTTTTGTGTCATTTTACCATTAAATCTAAAATGTTTAATCCAGTATCATCATCAAAATTCAGTGAAATCCCAAAACAGTGCCAAGAATTTTGGTGAATGAAACAATCAAAGGAAGCGTCTTAAGGTTTAAATTATAGTACCTGTACTTGCAGATAAGAAACTACATCGTTATTATAGGTAGCATATTTTACTTTCAAATACCTGTATTATAAAGATATTGATCTGACTGAAATATAGTCTACCTGCCTGTAAGGTCTAAAGGCTGAATTTGTTTTGAATGACTTCCTTGATTTTTAAGCACTGATGATTTTCTTATATACGAGGATGCAAAGCATTCAAGAATTTCAGCCTGTTCTAGTGAGGGGCTTCTTGACTTACATAAAGTTTTCAGCACAATTTTAATAGTATCTATGGTTTAATTTATTTTTCTTCTGCATGTAATCAGACCCAATTATACTGCAGCTATGACTCTCTAAGTGCCAGGGTCTCTGTGATGATTCTGAGAAGGTTGAGCGCAAATATACCATATATTCTTTAAGAAAAATCTAAAGGAAAGACCAGCAGAAATAGAGTTTTATCATCTTCACTATCAATAAACATTGATTGCATACCTCCTATGTTCTGCAAATTTTTCCCAAATAGAAGCCGTTTCAGTCCACGCCATCTCTCTTCTTTGAGTTGTTCATGGCTTCCCTTAAGGCATTTTACAAACCCATAAGCCTACAGTAGATGAGTATTTTTACTATTTGTATTAACTGTCATAATAGCATAACTGTACACATTACCAGTGTAGACTTTTGGAGTTCACTGATTGTTTTCATAGATGATGCTTCTTGGGGAAAAATAGTATAGGATGTGAAAGCTTTGAATTATGGTTATTTAAAAACTAACATTCGCTGTGGCCAAAGTGTTTATAATAAGCAATAAAATGAAAGAACCTATTGTAACACAGATTATATTTTCATTGTCTTGTGTCCATTTTTTCAGTCTCTATTTCTGCTGACTTTGCCTCATTCTTCTGTACAGGAGACACAGGGCTGGAGCCAGGCAGACTTTATTTTGAATCCTGTTTCCTGCCTGTGTGATTTGAAGCAGCCCACTTCATCTCTGAGATTCAACTTTCTGCTCTGGAAAATGTAAATAATATTATCAGTCTCATCACGTTCTACAAAAATTGGATGAATATATGCAAAATTCTAAGTATAGTGCCTGGAATGTAGAAAATGTGCAATAAATATTAGCCAAAAATAAATTAACAAAAGAACAATATAATGAGAACAACCTCTAGAACTGTGTGATCCAACACAGTAGTCATCAGCTACATATCGTCATTTAAGTTTAAATTAATTGAAATGAAATTAAATGAAAACTTTACTTCATCTGTCTCACTAACCCTATTGCAAATGCTGCATAGCCTCATGTGGCTAGGGGCTACCTACATTATTGGGCAGTGCTGCTCGAAGAAATCTATGCAAAAACACAGTGAGATAGCAGGAAGGCATTGAAAAAGAAACTACTCCAATCACCCCCTCCAGGAGAAACTATGGACTCTGTCAGCTAATTGTGGTGTCTTTCACTTATATGTGTTGAGAGGTCATTCCCATGAAGCAAGGCTGTAACTTGCTTGAGAACCCATGAGCAATGAGAGGCTTATCTGGCCCTCTCCAGAGCCACAGGCAGGAAAGCTGTTGCAAGAGCTGAAGGGCTGATGATAGGAGAGAGACCTTAGACCTGATGTTAGAGCAGCTGAGACAGAGCCACAGCCCGTTCTTAAGTCTAATAAATTATGTAGTTGCCTACCCAGCTCCAGAAGTCACTACAGGAGCATCTGGGACTACCTACATCTTCCTAGGTGTAGGGCTGTGGGGGTACCTTTCTGTTTTTTCATAATCTTGTTCCCACCACCAAATGAAGGCAGCACTCATCATATATCCACTCTACTTCCAACTTGTCCTTGTTTAACCAAACTCATTTTGCCAACCTTTGGCTGTAGGTGAGGTAGAGCCTGACACACATCAGACTATATGTTAAGCTCATCAAATAGTGGAACTCTGGGTACTATTATTTTTTTTTCACTTCATTAAAAGAACCTAACCCCAGAATGCCAAAGTCACATGGTCACCTTGTTAATCACCACAGAGGCATCTAAGGACTACCATATTCTCAATCAAAACCTATCTGAAATGCATAGTTTTTGTTCTCTGATTTGGGGCCCAAACTGCATGGGATATGGCTGAACTTTGGCAAGTGCAAAACTCTTCTGGTACAACTATACTGTGTTGTATGGTTCGGTTTAAACAATGTCAGGACCTCTAGTAACAGAAAGTGACATGATTAACTATAAAGCAACCCACAGGCTGGGCACAGTGACTCATGCCTGTAATCCCAGCACTTTGGGAGGCCAAGGCAGGCAGATCACAAGGTCAGGAGATCAAGACCATCCTGGCCAATATGGTGAAACCTCAACTCTACTAAAAATACAAAACAATTAGCCAGGTGTGGTGGCACCTGCCTGTAGTCCCAGCTACTCAGGAGGCTGAGACAGGAGAATCAGGTGGAGGTTGCAGTGAGCTGAGATTGCACCACTGCACTCTGGCCTGGGTGACAGAGCAAGACTCCGTCTCAGAAAAACAAAACAAAACAAAAAAACCCACAGATGATTCTGATTTCCAGCCTATTCATCCCTACTCAGGCCTCTAACACCTGTCTAATGCAGAGGGAAGAACCAAAGCTTGAGAATAATGGAGACTTTGTTTTCTCTCTCATCTCTGTCATCTAACTACATGTTCTGAGCCAAATAATGAAATTTCCGTAACTTCAGTTTCATCCAAAATATATGAATAACACCATCCTTGCCAGGTGATTGCAATGAATGTAAACAGTATATGTAGAAACTCTCTCACCAAGATCCTACCTGAGTTGGTGACTTGACAGACACAAATGTATATACATATTCTCTTTCCTTTATGCCCCACTCCCAAGCCTTATCACTTCTATAAACAGGTGCACTCATTATCCTTTGCTGTGGAACAAATTAACTCAAAACTTAATGGCTTGAAACATTCATTATCTCCGTTTCTATGGATCAGGAATCTGAGGGTTTTGTGGTTTTTGTGGCTCAGGGACTGTCACAAGCTGCTGTCATCTCAGTGTACAACTAAGAAAGTATCTGCTTCCAAGCTCACTCCCATGCATGGTCGTTGACGGGATTCAGTCCCTCAAAGGCTTTTGGGCTAGGTACTTCATTTTCTCACTAGCTATTGGCCAGAAGCCACCTTCAATTCCTTGGCATATGGGGCTCTCCATAGGGCAACTTTAAATGTGTCAGCTTGCTTCCCCAGAGCAAGCAATCAAGCAAGAAGAGCCATAGAGTGGAAGACAGTGCTAGCAAGACAGAAGTCACAGACTTTTGAAATCTAATATTGGAAGCGATATTCCATCACTTTTGCCATAATCTGTTCTTTAGAATCAGGATGCTAAGTTCATCTCACATAAAAGATGAGGGAATTACACAAGAACACAGAAACCAAGAGGCAGAGAGCTTTGAGGGCCATCTTAGCAATCAGTATACCATAGCAAAGATACTTTATCTTATTCTCCTTAAGTCGATTATTTAGAGTTTAGGCAATGTAGAAAATAATACCTTCCCTCTAATGAGAATGTACCAACTCAACAGCTGAAAGAATCCCAGGCCATGCTTGGCTATGATCAAATTGCTTTTATTGAACCAAGAGCAGAATGGAGCTGGAAACATTCAAGGACCACATTAACTAGATAAGTGCTACATTCCTAAGAAATATTGAAAAGATACACACAAGGCTTGTGTTTCTCATGAACTTCATTTATGAGCTATATTAAAGCCCATGATATTAGGCAAGGAATGGAGTACAGCACATACAACATACCTTTATGGATGAGTCTTAAAATAGTCTCAGTTCTAACCTTTGTTTCAACTCTGTTCCAAGATATTTAATCTTCATCAAGAAAATAATTCAAGTTTCCAGACGAATGTTCAGTGGATCAAATTGCTATCTAACCTAATCCTGAATGCCTTCACTAAAAAGAAATATTTGGAACTGTGGGAACATGTGTTAACAAATATTTGCCTTCTCTGGATGCATGAAAATCAGTTTTTTAAAAATTTAGACTTTGATTTCTACTTCTGCCCTGTTCTCCTCTCCTTTTTTTTTTTCTTTCTTTCTTTCTTTTTTTTTTTTTTTTTTTTTTGGACAGAGTTTCGCTCTTGTTGCCCAGGCTGGAGTGCAATGGTGCAATCTCGGCTCACTGCAACCTCCGCCTCCCAGGTTCTCCCACCCCAGCATCCCGAGTAGCTGAGATTACAGGCACAAGCCGCCACAGCAGGCTAATTTTTATATTTTTAATAGAGACAGGTTTTCACTATCTTGGCCAGACTGGTCTCAAACTCCTGACCCTCAAGTGATCCAACTACCTCAGCCTCCCAAAGTGCTGGGATTACAGGTGTGAGCCACCACACACGGCCTCTGTTCTCCTTTTTCTAACTCAGTCATGAATAGCTTTTGAGTGTGCACCACCTGCCATTTCTTTTTTTATTGTTGTTTTTTTTTTTTTCCTTTGGAGACAGGGTTTCATTCTTTCACCCAGGCTGGAGTGCAGGGGAATGATCATGGCTCACTGCAACCTCAACTCCTGGGCTCAAATGATCCTCCCACCTCAGTCTCCCGAGTAGCTAGGAATACAGGTGCACACCACAAAATCTAGCTAATTTTTTAATTTTTTTTTTTGTAAAGACAGTTTCTTGCTGTGTTGCTTAGACTGATTTCGAACTCCTGGCTTCAAACAATCTTCCTGCCTCGGCCTCCCAAAGTGCTGAAATTATAGGTGTAAGCCACCACACCTGGCCCATACCTGCCATTTCTAAGTGTGAGGAAAAAGCAAGAGAATGATTTTCTGAATCTTGTTTGGTCATGGCTGACAAATGAATAAGATATCTTGCATTGTTTTCATGGCCTGCAAGATGAATAATTTTTTCTGATTAAAATTCAAAGATATCCAAGAGATCTGATTCCCCAGTTTTGTACTTTATCAGTGAATGTCTTGATTATCACACATGTGTATCATCTTCCCTATTGACTAGAAAGCCATCCAAAAGGGTAAAGCATTCAGAGTTCAACTCCTGCTTTACCTGTGAAAATGCATTTGGAGGTAAAATGCATCCCTTGCCATCACCTAAACACACAGTGCTAATTCCCTTACCTCCTTGCCTGAGAATAGATAAACCTTCACTTATGCTGCAGAAACCCTCCTCGTCTTTCCAGATCTAGGAAAAGAGCTGATATATGGAGAAGAGGACCCTGGTAATTTTTCCAGTCAGAATGGATTGTTTCCCACCTTCACCCATTTTGGTACCTAATCCAATACCCCTCTTGTAGCCTTGTAATAGATTTGTGTAAATGGCTATCTCCTCCATAAGATTCTAGGCTCTTTGAGAGTCCAGACTGTTCCTTGGATATTTGTAGTCCTCAGGGAGTACCTACATGATATTTGAGACATGATAAAAATGATCGAATAGGCCTGGAGTGGTGGCTCATGCCTGTAATCTCAGCACTTTGAGAGGCCGAGGTGGGTGGCTTACCTGAAGTTGGGAGTTCGAGACCAGTCTGACCAACGTGGAGAAAGCCTGTCTCTACTAAAAATGAAAAATTAGCTGGGTGTGGTGGTGCATGCCTGTAATCACAGCTACTCGAGAGGCTGAAGCAGAAGAATCGCTTGAATTCAGGAGGCAGAGGTTGCAGTGAGCCAAGAAGGCACCACTGTACTCCAGCCTGGGCAACAAGAGTGAAACTCCATCTCAAAAAAAAAAAAAAAGATTTAATATATTAAGTAAACAACTAATATTTGACATGAAGGAATATTAAAACAACTAAGAATTAGAGGAAGTAAGTTTCCAGTGAATAACATATTCTAAGTGTAGTTCATAATCTAAAGTATGGATCAGACAACTGAAGAAAGGCTGTAGTCTCATAGTTTTGAATTGATGACACATGGTCAATCTAGACAGAGTTAGATCATGCCTTTAAGCACAATATTAACACATGCCCTTTCATGAGAAGGAATGTGCTCATCTTGCATAACTCACTTAGTGGGAACAGGACAACATGCCAGTTTGGGAGAGGCGTTTTTATAATTCTTAAAATTAAACTTCTCGTTTCTTACATAAAAAGAATACCAGTCATATATCAGAAAATAATTGCTTCATGAATTATATTTCCATAGAATAGACTCAAATGTAATTTAGACTTCAGGAGTAATGTCCAAAGGGTACACTAAAGGTATTTTATTAAAATAAGATGCTATAGTTTTCACATTACCATTTCTCCAGGTTGTGTTGAGAAACTACTGAATATTCTGAAAAGAAACAAAACCACTAAAATTGGCTGAAAATGGGTTATAAGATTGCAACCATCTTTTGTGCTATTATTATTTAATATGTATGGAGAGAAATAGTGCATTTATCCATATTCTGAAAAGCAGTAATAACACTGTAAAAACATTGATTCTCAATGGAATCATCCCTAGAAATGTGTTACCTTAAACAATGACAATAAGTGAGTGTGTGTGTGTGTGTGTGTGTGTGCACAAGCACTGTTTTAAGCAATTTACACGTGATTCACATTTAATCCTCTCAAACTCATGGGATAGGTATTATTATTATCCCCATTTTGCAGTTTTGGATACTGTAAATATGTCAATTCATAATCTTTGGGCAAATTCTAGTGATAGTCATTGTGCTTTTATTATATTAAAACAATTATATTCCCCTCTGAAAACCAGGACATTTTCACGGGAATGTAATTCTAACTCTTTCTTCCCTTAGGATGAGCATTGCCCAAGAGACTTCTTACTCTCTCGTGCAAAGGAAATCTTGGTATAGCTGCTCCCCCAGCTCAGTCCTTCAAATGCTGAGAGTGAGCAGTTAAGCTCAGCCTGGGCTCCTGCCTTCTGTACTACATGCAGAATACAATGATTTCAATGACTAACATTTTTTCTCCCAGTACAGCATAAGTAGCCATAAAGTAATACTTTCCTGAAATGATTGTTTTGTCAAACTCAAATTAATTAACAGAATAATTCTATCAGACAATTTAGATAAACTCATTATTTAATTTTTATGTGAACTGACCGCCATATTGGCTCTCTATACACAAGTTCTTTACAATATGTCAGCAGAAACCAAAATGAGGACCAAATGTCACTTCATTATATAAGGTTTTTTGAGCAAATACATAAGATATCTAAAAGGGTTGGATAAACAAAATGGCATCATGTAAGATATCTAAAAGGGTTGGATAAACAAAATGTTAAATATAAATGAAAGATAAGATGGCCATTGGTGTTAAACCTTTTTTGTACTGTGTACACATCCCCTTTCCCTTACCAGATCTACTCTCCACCCCCTCCCCTCTATCTCTGCCCAGGAGTCTACACTGCATGGACTGCATCAAGGACTTCCCTGGATAGTGGTGCTTCTGGTTGAATCTGGCCAATGGGGAGGCCATTCAGGAGATCAGAAGGAAAAAGGAGAGTGAGGATGGGATATTTACTTAAAGTATTTATTTGGATAGTGCCTCTCAAACAAGACTCTCAATTCCCATGGGATGCCTTCTCCAAACAGCTATATTTCTTAGCTTCTGTCCTTGCCCTTTTAGACCTAGGGTTGGCAAAGCTGCCCTATTGATGCTAGTCATGGATACAGCACTATCTCCTATAGTTTCCCTTCACTCTATCCACACATTTCATTAACTCTCTTCAAATGACTCAATATGGGTGCCCATCTGCCTCTTACCAAGGCCCTGATTGAAACACTTTTATTCTTTTAAAAATATCTGAGTCAACTAATATATTAAAATAGACCAGCATCTCTTCTCAACTGTTCTGTGTTTGCATTACGTATTTGAGAAAGCAAGTAGGAGACCTGGGTTCTAGTCTCAACTCTGCCACTAACCAGCTTTCATATGATAAAGACTTCTGCAAGAACAAAATGTTCTTAAATGTCTTCTTAAGAACAAAATGGCTAGGCCCAGTAGCTCACACCTGTAATTCAGCACTTTGGGAAGCTGAGGCAAGAGGGTTGCTTGAAGCCATCAGTTCAAGAACTCAAGGGCAACATAGTGGGATGCCATCTCCACAAATTTTTTTTAATTAGCCAGGCAGGTGGTGTGCACCTGTAGCCCTAGCTAGTCTAGAAGCTGAGGAAGGAAGATCATTTAAGCTCAAGAGTTGGAGGCTGCAGTGAGTTACCAACCTGGTGACAGAGAAAGACTCTATCAGAAGAAGAAGAAGAAAGAAGAAAGAAGAAGAAGAAGAAGAGGAGGAAGAGGAAGGAGGAGGAGGAGGAAGGAGGAGGAGGAAAGAGGAGGAGAGGAAGGAGGGGGAGGGGGGGAGGAGGAGAAGAAGAAAGATATTTATGTGGCCAAGAAACATTAAAAAAAGGTCATCATCACTGGTCATTAGAGAAATGTAAATCAAAACCACATTGAGATACCATCTCATGCCAGTTAGAATGGCAGTTATTAAAAGGTCAGGAAACAAAAGATGCTGGAGAGGATGTGGAGAAATAGGAACACTTTTACACTGTTGGTGGGAGTGTAAATTAGTTCAACCATTGTGGAAGACAGTGTGGCGATTCCTCAAGGATCTAGAACCAGAAATACCATTTGATCCAGCAATCCCATTACTGGGTATATACCCAAATGATTATAAATTATTCTACTATAAAGACACATGCACACATATGTTCATTGCAGCACTGTTCACAATACCAAAGACTTGGAACCAACCCAAATGCCCATCAATGATACACTGGATAAAGAAAATGTGCTACATATACACCATGGAATACTATGCAGCCATAAAAAAAGGATGAGTTTATGTCCTTTGCAGGGATGTGAATGAAGCTGGAAACCATCATTCTCAGCAAACTAACACAAGAACAGAAAACCAAACACCGCATGTTCTCACTCAAAGTGGGAGGTGAACAATGAGAACGCATGGACACAGGAAGGGAACAGCACACACGGGGCCTGTCAGGGAGTGGGGCGCTAGGGAGGGATGGGGTTAGGAGAAATACCTAATGTAGATGACGGGTTGATGGATGCAGCAAACCTCCATGGCACCTGTATACCACAAACCTGCACATTCTGCACATGTATCCCAGAACTTAAAGTATAATAAAAAATAAAAATAAAGAATAAAATGTACATGGCAGCAGTCAAGAATGAACAAACCAATAAAAAGAATCACATAGACTCTTAGAGACACCATGGGAACATTTTTGTGTAACACTTACTAAGTGAGAAAACAGACACAGAAGAGATGAGAGACTTGTTCAAAGTTGCTGCTGATGGAACAGCCTTTTGGTAGCAGCCCTTGGATACAGACTCCAGTTGCTTGCCACTTCTTTTAACTCTCCTACTTACTTTTTTTAATTTAACACATAGCGCTTAATGTGTATGTGTCAAGCACTATTTTAAGCTCTTCACAAACATGATCTCATGCAATTATAATGTTATCTGCATTTAACAGGTGAAAAAAACTGATTTTTATAGACGTTAAGTACCTCCTCCAAGGTCGCTCACCTAACCATGGTAGAGAAGTTGAGCAGGGAGACCACAGCATCCTTGCTGTCATCCACTGCACTGTGCCATCTCTCTGCACAATTGTTGGTTCAGGTTATTATTGGCATGCGCTTTCCAAACGCAGGGCCTTTGCATATTCTGATTCCTATCTGGAACGTAGCTGACTCTTTCTCATTCCTCAGGTCTTATTTTTTTTAATTTTTCTTTTTAGAGACAGTCTCACTCTGTTGCCTAAGCTGGAGTACAGTGATGCAATCATAACTCACTGCAACTTCCAACTCTTCGGCTCAAGCAATCCTTTTACCTCAGCCTCTGGAGGAGCTAGGACAATAGATGCTCACTGCCATGACTAGCTAATTTTTTATTTATTTTTTGTAGAGATGGGATCTCTCAATGTTGCCTAGCCTGGTCTCCAACTCCAGGCCCCAAGTGATATGTCTGCCTAGGCCCCCCAAAGTGCTAGGATTACAGACATGAGCCTCTATGTCAGCCAGGTCTCATGTTAAATACCAAATCATAAAATAAATCTTCTCTGACGACTCAATCTGAGTAGGTCTCCAACAACACCTTGTCCATTTTTCTGCATCAACACTTCCTACACACTGCCTTCATAGCACTTATCCCAAGATGTAATGAAATAAATGTGCATTTACTTCTTTCTGCTCTGTGCCCTTCCTCCACTGGACTGCAAACTCCCTGAGAACAGGGGCATGTCTGCTTGATGCACAACTCTATACCCGGCACCCAGTATAGGCACTGAATAAGAAGTATATGTTGGTTTAATTATGAAATATGATTTATAGAGCCATAATCTAGGGTGTAGAATGTAGTTGCACAAATACTCTAATAAGGGCAAAGTTGGATATAAGTCCAAAGTTCTTAAATTTGAAGTAATTATAAGAAGTAGGTAGCTTCCTCCTTTTCTACCCCTTTTCTATGCTGCCTTTTTAAAAGGGTATCATTCACAATGAGTAGTGGTACCACCACTGTCACAGCAGGTCAAGAGGTTTTTGAAACAGTGTAGTAGGACTCCAGGTGACACAATGTCTAGAAAGATGCTACTGGTATTTAGGGCACCACAATAGACGATTGCATTTTTAAAAAGAATTGTCCTGCCCTGAATTTTTCTCAAGATTTCACTTCCTCAGGCACCCCACTATCAACCCCAAAGAAAAAAATAACCTATAATTACAGAGGTATCAATACTTCTAAAATATGTCAAATATTTAATGACCCTAACATGCCATTAGCAATGAATCGCTTAGCTGACTGTGCTGATCTGAGGAGCAGGTGGGTTTAAGAAATGTTCTACTTCCATTCTCTTCTTCAACCTTTAGAGACTGGTGTTTAGAGAGCAAGAATATTTCAAGTTGCACTTTGACCTCTCCTGCTGAAATTCTGTTTAGACAGTTCTGTTTCACCCAAGGAATGGTCATGTGTCCATGACCCCCAAGGATGGATGCACATATCCATTGTTCAAGTCAGGATATATGTTTACCTGACAGCAACCTGCAATCCATTCAGAGAAAAGATGCAGTTTATTGTTGGTCAAGAGGTTGAGCTGTAACTTGTGGATGCCTAAGTTGCTGGAGTATGAATAATTGATCCTAGACATAAGTCCTTTTTATGGTCTCCATTCGTTAGGAGGGAAATCCAATCAGGCAGCACTGTTTTCATGTCACCAGGTTTGAAGTATGTCTTTGAAAATAAAAACATTGGCTTTTTACATGTGCTGAGCATGGAATTAAGTGAGTTAGACCCTGTAACTGTAAGGTACCATTAACATTAAAATATTAAAGGCAACATTTCTACCTAAGAAGAATGAAACAGAAAATTACTAAAATGGGTCAGTTGGTATAATGGCATCTCAAAGCCCAAGTTTAAAAATAAGATTGGTAGATTTCATAGAAAGGAGATGATAACCTCTTCCCACAAGTTGTCAAAAAGTAAGCTTGGGATATTTGTGGACACCCTTTTTAGAATCACTTTCATTCATTTATTTCATTCATGCAGGCATTTATTCAATCAACAGATTTTTATTGGGAACTTACTGTGTCAGACACTAAATGCTGGGGGTATAGCAATGAAGAAAATTGGCATGATCCTTTAACTCATAGAGAATACGGTAATCTCTATGCACTGTACATGAAAAAAGTCACTACAAAATTAATTCATCAAATTCAATTGTATAAGTGTTGTGATGACAGATTAGTACAAAATGTAACCTTAGAGGTCATTAAACTTGACCCTGTGATCTCAAAGGTGAGAATACTGAAATTGTGGGAAGTGAAATGCCTTAGCTGATTGTAGACAGAGAATACAGCAGGCCCAGTGGTCACACTAGTCAACATAGGTGAAGTAGATGAGATCTTCTCTAGACATCAAGCTGATGAGACCATTAAAAGGCAAAATTCAGCCAGGCACAGTGGCCCATGCCTGTAATCTCATTACTTTGGGAGGCCAAGGCAGGTAGAACACAAAGTCAGGCGTTCGAGACCAGCCTGGCCAACATAGTGAAACCCCATCTCTACTAAAAACACAAAAAATTAACCAGGTGTGGTGGTGGGGGCCTATAATCCCAGCTACTCAGGAGGCTGAGGCAGGAGAATGCTTGAACCTGGGAGGTAGAGATTGCAGTGAGCAGAGATCACGCCACTGCACTCCAGCCCAGGTGACAGTGCAAGACTCCATCTCAAATAAATAAATGGCAAAATTATTTGTACATTTGCTTTGGCTAAAGTCAGGATCATAGCTAATGTCATCTAAATATTTTTCCTTAAGAACACGTATCTTCAAAATCTGAGAATCTGAGAGGCTTTTTCTTTTTTACTGTTTTAATATAACCAATAATGATTGTTTTCATTTGGTCTTGTTTATTTAACCTATTAGTTATACATCTATACTTTACTTGCTTGTCTATTGCTTAGTTGGTTGGTTATAGCAAGGCTCAACTATTTCACAGCTGTAAAAGCCCTTTATAAAGACACAGATCATCAATTCAGTAAACAAGGAGATGAGTTGTGGTACATAGGCCTAACTTTGTTAATATTCCTTCATTCATTCAACAAATACTGACTGAGCGCATTACTATGTGTCAGTCGTGGTCCTAGAAGCTGGAGATTTTTTAGGGAACAAAAAAACTCCCTGGAGTTTCATTCTAATGGAGGAGAACAAAACACAAACAAATAAATAGTGCGTCAATTGTGAAAAGGCTCTGAGGAAAAAAAGCAAGCTCAAAGGAAAGAGAGTAGCAGGGCAAACAAAAAGGCTGGGTTTTTGATAGGAGGATCAGGGAACTCTTGATACAGTACCATTTAAGCAGTGAACTTAAATAAGGGAATGAGACTCGCCAGTACCTAGGGCAAAGATGTCCCAGGAACAGGAAACAGCAAAAGCTAATCCTCTGAGGTAGGGGAACAGTCAGCCTATTTGAGGAAGAGGAAGGAGCCCATTGTGGCTGAAGCATCATGAGTGAAAGGAAGAGAAGATGAAAACAAGGTCATGTAAGTATCAGAACACAGGTCACGGAAAGCCTTGTAAGCCATGATAAGGAGTTTGGATTTTATTCTGAATGAATTGGGAAGTCAGTGGAAGATATTGAAGCAAAAGAGTGATATATAGAGAGAGATATATATAGAGAGATATATATAGAGATATATAGTTGGAAGCTTAGATTTCCACTGTGGGGGTTCACACAGAAACTCAATTTCATCAAAAATCTATAAATTAAGTAATTAAGACTAGTCAAGATGTGGGTAGACTCAAATCACAGAGCTCCTAATCAAAGAGCAAAGTCCTACTCACTTTGCCTCTCCTGTCTGGAATAATTAGTTACTCTTAGCCAGTGAATTTTTACAAAATAAGGGACTCTTCTTATGTTATGGCAGTTTACCAGTCTGTCAGGAACACAATTCCCCTCTCACATTTTTAGTAAACTTACTCAACCCATCTGTTTCTCTGCCCTTCACAGAGTCAGCACACAGTTCTGTGGATGCTTTCTGCAAAAGGTCCTGACATCTACAGTTTCTTTCCCACTCCCCTGGCCACCTCCCCTGTTCAGCTCTCCATCAGTTTGCACCTGGATCACAACAACTCCTTCCGTTGTCCTGGCTGCGGGCCCTCGCCGCACCCTAGCGCCTGCTCACCATTATCCACCTAGTCTTACTTAAGAGGATTCTCCCCAGCATAGTCCCTTGGTCACAAATCACAATGATTCACCAGTTTCTAGTGCATAAAACTTTTACAATGTGACCTTTCTCCCCTGGTCAGAATTCCCCACCATGCTACAGAGGTGGCATATCAATGTCGGTATTGTAAACTTGGAGTCAGACAGACCTGAGTTTGAATACTAGTGGAGAAACGTCCTTGACCTTTTGTTTTCTCATCAATATAATGGGAATAAGACCACCTATCTCATTCTGTCATTTCACAGACCGTAGGGGACGTATGTAGAGTGTTAGCACATCCTGGGAAGCTGGTGGTGACTCTTTTAGGTATTATCACCTTCCCACTGAGTAGGAATGTGTAGAATGAGTAGAATGCCAGGCATTCTAAGCTGTTCATTGTGTCTCTCCTTAATGCCATCTTCATCCCTACAGCAGCTTCCCTGGCATGGCTACATCCACACAAATCACCCTGTCCTCACTTCCAATGCAAATCCTTTAGATTAGCAACGACAAGCAGGTTTCAACTCAAGTGTCGATTCCTACCAGTCAAGGATGGCTGCAGGATCTCTGAATTGGGGAGAATTTTGAGGCCCTGCCAAGGTCATTGAGATGCAGTGCTCTCACATAACTGTGTCCTACACTGGGCCACGGCCTCCCCAAGCACAGGGTCTGTACCCCGACGTGGACGTCCCTGAATGGCACCCCTGCTGTATCTACCGATTCTCTCGACCTGTTTTGGGCCACCTGTGTTGGCTTCCAGAGACCAGGAGCTCTTTATTTAACTACTCACAAGCTTTCTGTCAAAAAAAAATCAGTTTGGAAATATAATTCTCCATGCTAAGTTCACCGATACGTGATTTCTGGAATTCAATTTTGTTCTTTCGTGGCAGTCAGAACCTTGCCCCTGCCAATCTTCCTGCACCTCTCACATTTCAAAATCCAATGAGAGCCAGTGATCCCAGCCACTTCCAGGTGACCCCTGAGGTCCTGGGGCCTCGCCTCCACACACAAAGGCTTGAGTTAGTTTTAAGTAATTAAATGGTATCTTTCTCTCTCTCTGCCTTGTCTGTGATTCAGTTCTCTCCTTACCATGTTTCATTTACTGCTCTCGGTTTGAAGGACGTTTAGTTCTTCATGGGAAAGACAGAGACTAAATAGTACTTACTTGATTCTCACTGTCATCAAATAATACAATATGCTCAGAAAAGACGAGTCATCAAATCAGAGATTTCCGGAAAGAGAGGTCAAAGAAAATAAAGAATAATGTAGACTATAAAATTTTACGGCAGCAGCTAGTTTTTAAGTCATACATTTGTTTTTTGACATTGAATAGAAACGGCTAATTAGCCAAAAGTGAAATGTGTTGACATCATTAATGTAGGGAGATGAGAATGTGAACTGCTTGAGCCATGATGTGAACTCAGCACAGCAAGGACAATACAAGGGGAAGGGCCAAGGTGTCTGGGCACTCCACAGGCACATGGGCACTCTCACACACACACGTGCGCACACATGCACCTGCACACACCTGTCTACGTGTATACAGACATCTGCATATGCAGACACACACACACGCTCCCTCACATACGGCACACACATGAACACAGTGCACACTCAGGCATGTGCACACAGGCATGCACGTGCTCTCACATTCATGCAGCACACACACATGCACACAATTGCACATCAAAGTATCCCTCAAAGACTAGCCATTTGTGAGCTCATCTGGGGCTCATCAGGCCCAGGTCCCACCATACTAAGCCAGGACTCAGGCCGGCAGGGTGATCTTGGACAGCAGCACTGGGTGGCATTTGTGGGGTTATTTTTCATGACCCCAAAGGCTTTAGTCACTGTGGCTTGGCTGGCAAAGCTGTCACAGGTCGACAGGATAAGGGGGTGAGGTGACAAAGGCTCTATGACAGTGATGGCCACAGGCCGGGAGCCTTCAGCAAAGGGTCTGTCCATAAGGCAGGCACGGCCACCTATGAGCAGGGCCGCCACAGCCACGGAGGGTGCATGTGGATGCTCAGGCACAGGTGGACACACACAGCTCTCAATTGCACACCCAGACACAATGTGCTCCCCCAGGTAGACTCATCTGAAAAGAGGCTGCTAAATTTCACCCCTCTCCTCTTAGAAGTTTGCTTAGTGTCTCCCTGACTTAAACATCTAACACAAGCAGAGCTAAGCTGGGAGGAAAGCCCAAAGTCTGGAATCTGGGAACCCGCAAGCCACAGGCATCTCTCTAACATCTGACTAATGTGACCCCCACAGCTTTTAAATTGTATGTGTTGATTTTGGGGGCGGGAGGCATAATCCTGAAATCAGTAAGCATGATTTGGAAGCTGCAAAGGTCTTTTGGTTTTAACATCTTGATAAGTCAATATGATATCCTAATATTAGCCTTCAGTTCCTTAAGAAATAGAAAAATCTAATGCACACGTTTCAAGAATGTGCAAGTAGAAAGCCATTGTTTTTCACCAATTTTTTGTGCAAAACACATGGGAAAATAGCACAAAACGAATACTAACTTCCTAACACAGATACAGCAGACAAAAAATATTCCCCAAAGCTGTCTTCTTTTTATAAAAGGCCTTTTTAATGAGCAGAAAAATAGCTCCATCCTCATGAAATGAAAAAGAGAGCCTCACATGGGCTTAGTAGAGTATTCACTTAATCAGGACAACAAGGCAAATGGTGAGGGAGGTTACCACCTCTGGAACATCTGAAAAGAAGTTACAACCTTTGACTGTAGCTAATACTTCTGCCTGTCTCATCTCCAAGGGAACTGAACAGTGACAGCGTCAGACAATGTGCTGTGGCCAGGAAGATAAACCTAGAGATGGACCATCCCTGCCTTTGGAAAAGCTGATGGTGTGGTCTAAAGGCTAAGTCGGAATAATTCCATTACAAGGGAACAGCCCTCTCTGGAGCGAGGCACGTGCCCACGGCAGCACGGGGGATGACCGCCAGCCTGGGCTCCGGCTCTCAGGGAAAGAACACCTAGTCTTACTTAAGAGGATTCTCCCCAGCATAGTCCCTTGGTCACAAATCTAATGATTCACCAGTTTCTAACCAGGTGCTGTTTGTCTTGTCTTTCTGCACACAGAGGCCACCCACCTAGGAAGAGGCAGGAGAGGTCCCGGGCACCCCGGGTGTAGACGTGAGGGCTGCAAAGCCAAGCCACAGGGCACTGGACATGCAGAGATGCACTTTCCCCACTACATGTCAGAGGGAAGGAACACCCTCAACTGTTCTTTAGGCCCCGTGACATTTCAGGGGCAAGCCAGACAGCCTGCGGTCCCCACCCTAAAGCCCAAGGCCAGCCGCTCGGATATCTAGTCTAAGTGGCTGCACTTAGACTGCAAATCTAAATACTTCCCTACTTCGTGCCTACATGGGATCCAGTCCTATTAATATCTTATCTTTGTGAAGTTCCTAGTGGTGTTTGGATCTTTTCATGTTTAAAACGTAACCAATAGATCACTTTTCTAACATGAGTTATTTTCAAAATGAAAGATCAGGGTACTAGCCAGAAGTATTTTTATTAAAATGTTGAAGCCAAGAGGTATAGATTTTCCACTGGAAATGCACATTCCATGTGCATCAACAATGGCGAAGAAATAGGATGGGCTCTGATGTGTGTGGCAGAATCCCAAGCCTATTTATTTCCACACCCTGTGGGCTTCACTCACTGCCACCGTCTCCTTGAACCCCTGAATACAGAGTTCTGGCCCTGCCTTTGTACCTTACACATTAGGAACAGCAGCCCTTAGTAAGTGTGTGTCTTCTGCAGCGGAGATAGTACTACTAAGTCAGCACTTGAGCTAAGCTACTGTGATTGTTAGTTTTATGTGTCATCTTGCCTGGGCCATGGGATGCCCAGGTATCTGGTGAAAGGCTATTTCTGGGTATGTCTGTGAGGTGTTTCTGCATAAGATTAACATTTGAACTGGTACACTGGGTAAAGCAGACCCATCCTCCCCAGTGTAGGCTGATCTCGCCCAAGCCACTGAGAGCCCAAACAAAACCAAAAGGCAGAAGGAGGTTGCATTAGCGCTCCCTGACATTGACCTCCTGCCCCTGGCGCTCCTGGATCTCAGGCCTTCAGGCCACACCATGGCTTTCCCAGTTCCACAGCTTGTGGACAGCACGTTGTGGGACTTCTCAGCCCCCATGATCACATATGAGTCAAGACCTTATAATAAATCTTTGTATCTCTATAAACTCTATGGATATGTTGGTTCCTTTCCTCTGGGAAACCTGACTCACAGAGCTACCATTCGATGATCAAAGCCTTGTACCCTGTCCGAAGCCTTGTGATAGACCTGCTGTGAATGGGACCCAGTGTAGTTTTTGCCCCAGATTCTTATACAGAAGGCAAAGGAGCAATATCTGCTCCCTGATGTGAGCGAGCCATGAGTCTGGAGAGACCTGGAAGGAGGGAAAGGACGGGATATGGGAATGCCCTAAGGAGAAACTGCCATGGAGAGGGAAGGTTGACAAGACCGAGAAAAAGTAAGAACAGCGTTGGCTCAAAGGCTGCGGCTACACATTCAGGGTCTGCTGAAGCCAATGGGACTCAGTCATCTGACCCTGGAGGGGAAATGGAGTCTTGGGGCCACGCCCAGGCAGATAACCATCTGGTTTATTCACAGGAGCCTACCGAATAAAGCTCCTGGGAGTGGCTGCAGGCAGAGTAGAAGGGCTGGGCAGGCTAAAGGGAGAAACCACCATGCCTGGAAGGCCAGCTGTCCCGGTCAGGCCCAGAGAGGAGCCTGAGGGTCCAGAGCCTTGTGTGGCATTCAGATTCTGGGTGGGAGACAGGCAGAAGTGTCATGCCAGAAAATTGATTCCTGGAAGAGGAGGAACAGTTCCCAGGAAAATAGGGCTGAGGCAGTGAGACTGCCAGCTGGGATACAGAGGAGCCGCCTATAGGGACAGAGAAATCCTCGGCACCCAGGACTGCCAGAGAGGCAGCAGGTTACTCTGTGGGGTACTGAGACTGGCTGAAGCTCTGTTCCCAGATCCCAAAGGTGGACAAACCACGAACCCTGGCCCTGTGGCCCTGCTGGCCTCGCAGAGGCAGCTTGCATTACACAGATGCCTGGGCATGGGAAGAGCAGCAGATGCTCACTTTTCCCACGTCCACATGGTAAGGAGTGAGTGTGTGCTTCCGACTGTGGCTCAAGCTACCTGACACCTCCACTTGACCCAAAGAGTTAAACAGAATTTGTTTCTGGGAAGAATTCCACTTTGCATTCTACAACATTAGTTCAAAGCTCTTCTTCGAAACAAGTTGGAAACGACACAAAACTCCAGAAAATTCAGGAGTGGCGTTTGGAAAACCTGAGGCTGAGGGTGGAGAAAGGCCCGAGGAGGTGCTGTTTGTCTTGTCTTTCTTCGTACAGAGGCCACCCACCTAGGAAGAGGCAGGAGAGGCCCCGGGCACCCGGGTGTAGACGTGAGGGCTGCAAGGCCAAGCCACAGGGCACTGGACATGCAGAGACACACTTTCCCCACTACGTGTCAGAGGGAAGGAACACCCTCATCTGTTCTTATTCAGCCATTCAACAACAGTAACAGAATTCCTTTAGGCCCCGTGACATCTCAGGGGCAAACCGGACAGCCTGCGGTCCCCACCCTAAAGCCCAAGGCCAGCCACTCCGATATCTAGTCTAAGTGGCTGCACACAGCTGCAAATCTAAATACTCCCCTACTTCGTGCCTACAAAGGATGCAGTCCTATTAATATCTTATCTTTGTGAAGTTCCCAGTTCCTCTCTAAGAGAGAAGCAGCGTAAGAGCCACGGCACGCTTTTTCCATTGGAACTAGGAACAAAATGAAGTGAGTTTACATTTGGGGTTCTCATTGTATCGGATGAACTCTTCTCTGAGGTCAGAGCACTGGGCATCATGAGCTGTCACTGGAGCACAATGCTCACCCTGCTGTGATACCCAGAAAGAAGCCAGCACGTCCTTGAGTGCCGTTCAGTGGGATGGCCTTCTGAGACTGTCTGGGGCTCAAGGACATGAAGTTGGAAATCACACACACTTCCGAGCTGTCTACAGGGAGGAAGCACATGGAGGGTCCAACACTGGTGTTTCCAAGAGAACTGTTTCCTTCCAGGGGCTAATGTAGGAGCTGCAATACCTGCAGCACAGGAAGTGCAAACTATTTTCAGACTCAGAAGGAGCTGTTCAAGTGGAGGCAATGCCACCAATTGGGAGTGTCTCATCAATTGTCTTTGGTGAGGAAACGTGGGCAACAGACCAAGGAATTGGTGAATTCAAGAAGCCTGAGTGGGCCAGGCGCGGTGGCTCACACCTGTAATCTCAGCGCTTCGGGAGGCTGAGGCAGGTGGATCATCTGAGGTCCGGAGTTCGAGACCAGCCTGGCCAACATGGTGAAACCCCTGTCTCTACTAAAACTACAAAAAAAAAAAAAAAAAATTAGCCCGGAGTGGTGGCAGGCACTTGTAATCCAAGCTACTTTGGAGGCTGAGGCAGGAGAATCGCTTGAAACCAGGAGGCAGAGGTTGCAGTGACCCAAGATTATGCCATTGCACTCCAGCCTGGGCAACAGGAGCAAAACTCCATCTCAAAAAAAAAAAAAAATTAAGCCTCAGTGCAGCCTTGAGTCACTGCTATGAGCCTTGAAACTCAGCTTTGATCCTACTGGTGAAATAGGAAAATGTGAAAAGAGAGAGTCCTGTTGTCACTTTTACAAAAATCCATGGTTCA
>CAUYLG010009105.1:0-36765 GCA_963573385.1 Cacajao melanocephalus
TAGGATAGTATATAGTATATTAGTATATTCTGTATATACTAATATACTACTATACTATCTAGTAGATAGTATAGTAGATTAGTATATACTATATATGAGATAGTATAGTATATAGTATATTAGAGAAAAATATATATAGTATATTAGATACTATATTGTATAGTATATTAGAGAAAAAGAGAAAACCATATATACTAATAATACATATATTTTTCTCTTTTTCTCTAACATACCACATAATATAGTATATAGTATATATTACTAATATACTATATTAGTTTTCTCTTTTTCTTTAATATACTATATACTATAGTATATAGTATATATTACTAATATACTATATATAATATAGTATATCATATATATTTCTAATATACTATATACTATACCATCTAATATTGTATATACTATCTACTATATTAGATGGTATAGTATATTAGTAATATATGCCATATACTATATTATATTATACTATATTAGATAGTATAGTATAGTACATAGTATATTAGAGAAAATATTAGATTGTACAGTATATAGTATAATAGAGAAAAATATATAGTATATTAGATAGTATAGTATATAGCATATTAGAGAAAAAGAGAAAAACAGAATCATAGACCAAATGGAGAAAGTGACCACTATGTTTATTTAGAAAATTGGTTTATATCTATCTCTATGTTGACTGTAAATCAGGTTTACAAATAATCGTCTCAATAGATGCAGAAAAAACATTTGTATCCATTCATGATAAAAACAAATTCAGCATCAATTCATGATAAAAACCCTCAACAAACTAGGAATTGAAGTAACATCTCTCAAAATTATAAGAACCATATATGACAAACCCAGAGCCAACATCATACTGAATGGGGAAAAGTTGAAAGCATTCTTCCTAAGAACTGGAATGAGGCAAGGATGCCCATTTTTACCCCTCCTATTCAACACAATACTTACTGGCGTGCAAGCCAGAGCAATGAGGCAAAGAAAGAAATAAAAGGCATCTAAATTGGAAAGAAGGAAGTCAAATTATCTCTGTTCACTGATGATGAGTTTTATTTGTTTGTTTGCTTTGTTTTGTTTTGCTTTTTTGAGACTATCACTGTATTCCCAGGCTGGAGTGCAGTGGCACGATCTCGGCCCACTGCAACCTCCGCCTCTCAGGTTCAAACGATTCTCCTGCCTCAGCCTCCCGAGTAACTGGGACTACAGACACTCACCACGACACTCAGCTAATTTTTGTATTTTTGGTAGAGACGAAGTTTCACCATGTTAGGCAAGATGGTCTCAATCTCTTGACCTTGTGGTCCACCCACCTTGGTCTTCCAAGATATGTTCTTATACCTCGAAAACTCTAAAGTCTACTCCAAAAGACTCCTAGATTTGATAAATAACTTCAGTAAAGTTTCAGGATACAAAACCAGTGTACAAAAATTAGTAGCATTTCTATACACCAATAACACCCAAGATGAGAACCAAATCAAGAACTCAATTCTATTTACAATAGCTACAAAAAGAAAAAAAACTACCTATGAATACATTTAAACAAGTAAAAGACCTCTACAACAAGAACTTCAAAACACTGGTGAAATAAATAGTACATGACACAAACAAATGGAAAACATCCTATGTTAATGGATTGAATAAATCAATATTGTTAAAAAACTCATACTGTTCAAAGCAATCTATAGATTCGGTGCAATTCCTATCAAATTACCAATGTCATTCTTTGCCAAGCTAAAGAAAATAATCTTAAAATTTACATGGAACTGAAAAAAAATAGCCAAAGCAATCCTAAGCAAACATGGAACTGAAAAGGAACCCAAATAGCCAAAGCAGTCTTAAGCAAAAAGAACAAAGAGTCATCAACGTTATCTAACTTCAAATTATATTTCAAAACTATAGTAATCAAGAAACATGGTATTGGTATAAAACTAGACACATAATGGTACAATGGTATTTTGGGACTTGGGGGAAAGGGTGGGAGAAAGTGAGGGATAAAATACTATACATTGGGTATAGTGTACACTGCTTGGTGACGGGCGCACCAAAATCTCAGAAATCACCACTAAAAAGCTTATTCATGTAACCAAACACCACCTGTTCCACAAAAACCTATTGAAATTTTTTAAAATGTCAAAAAACAGATCAATGGAACAGAATAGAGGACCTCTAAATAAAGCCAAATACTTAGAACCAATGCCTCTTCAACAAAGTCAACAAATGTATACACCGGGAAAGGACACTCTATTCAATAAATGGTGCTGGGAAAATGGGAGAGCCACATGCAAAAGAGTCTAACTGGATTCATATTTCTCATCATATACAAAAATTAGCTCAGGATGAATTAAACATTTAAATATAAAATCTGAAACCATAAAAATCCTAGAAGAAAACCTAGGAAAAACTCTATAGGACATTGGACTGGGCAAAGAATTGATGGCTTTTGCAGCAACGTGGATGGAACTAGAGGCCATTATCGTAAACAAAATAACTCAGAAACAGAAAGTCAAACACCACATGTTCTCACTTATAAGTAGGAGCTGAATAACGTATAGACACAGACATAAAATGTGGAATAATGGACATTGGAGATTCCTCAGTGTAGGAGGGAGGTGAAGGATGAGAAATTACTTAATGAGTACAATGTATTCTATTTGGGAGGTGGGTACATTAAAAGACCAGACTTAACTACTACACAATATAGACATGTAACAAAACTGTACTTTACCTCCTAAGTCTATTTTTTAAAATTTAAATAAGTAAATCTGGTTTTACAGTGTACTCAATCCAAGCACTATACATTACCACTATAGAGACAGTAAATACCATTCATTTCAGAAACAAATATTGAATATTAAATAACGTTACATTTCATAATTGTATGAAAACTGTGCATTCGTCTCCATTTATGGAATGTGAGGTTCCTTAACACATAGAATATGCATAGCTTTCTGAATGAATGAGTTTGATAGCCAACCAAAGACCCAGTCACTAACAGCAGAGTTGTATGTATGAAAAAAATATCTTGAGGGTGGATCAAAACTATACAAAGGTTTATTCTACTCAAAACTACAAAAGTATCAAAAAAGAACCTACCTATTCCTTAATTACATTTGATTATTCTGTAATAATAATATCGGAGCTAATTTGATGACAACTTAGAACGGACAAGGCCTATTGCCAAGTACAATGCATGTTTAAAAACATGTTGCCATTTAAACATCACAACATCCCTGTGAAGTAGATTTTCCCCCTTTTTTCACATAAGGAAGCCACATCTTGCTTTGCAAATGTTACTTTTCTTATTAAAATATTTGTTTTTAATTAATAAACAGTATAAAACATATCTCAAGATTACAAAGGATTCATGTAAGTTGTATGTCATTTCCCTTGTTCCCTGGAGAAATGACAGAACAGTGTTTTCATTTAGGGTCTGAATCTGTTCAAGGCAAGATTTTCACAATGCATTGTGTTTTTGGTCTGCCGACAATGAGACTTATTCTTACTATAAACACTCTCTCCCTCTTACTCTGTAATAGGTCTCTTGTTTAATTATCTCCTTCTTACCCAACTCTTGACCCTCTTTGACATTTTCATTAGAGAACAACAGGTAAATAGGGAAAAGTCTAGCCCTACAATTATCCTTTTCAGATATTTTTCACTGAGTTTCACATTAATCTCACACTCTTTTTGAACTGTTTGGAACACACCTGGCTCATTTTGACACCAAAAAGTTTAGGCTAGCTATGATATTCAGTAGCTACAATTGTATTATGTACTATTCCAAAAATAATTCCATTTGTTTAAAGCCACCTGTAGGCAATTTAGCCGGGAATTTAGAAATGAAGCTTTCATAATAACTATGAATTGATGATTATTCTGGATAACCAGTACCTAGCACAGTAGCTGACATACTTAAGCACTTGGCAAATGTTTTTGAATGAATGAATATTCTATTATCTGTGGATCTCAATATTCCCTGCCAAGGCAGTCTTCTCTTATACTGCTAATCAAGACAAATTCCAATCACAGTCCTATTACACGGCACTTGAATTAGTAAGTGTGTATAAACAAATAGAAAGTATGTCATTGCTTGAAGGATAAAAGGGATTGGTCAACCAGGCACATCACATGGGCCATCGTAGGGTGAGTGTTCACAGGATCACAAATGGCTTACTCTTTTCGATAAGAAGAGAAAAGAGGTTAGGAAATGTATCCCCATTTTATGGGTATGTGATCCAGTAATTTTTTTTTTGCCAAAAATCCCTGAGGACAGGTATTAATTAAAAGGTCATTACGGAAGAGCTTTCCAGAAAGAATACAAAAAGTAGCCAGATGGAGCAAACATTTCCGAGCCTTTTGTATTATTTGACCCAAAATGAATTTTCCTCATATTATAATAATGAACTTACCAAAAAGCCAAGGGATGGTGCTAAGGACAAGATGGTGTATAAAATTTTATTCTGCATTAATCTTTAACATTGTTTCTTAAAATTAATACTTCAAATTACTGGCATTTAAAGAAATTATAGCATGATGTCTTTTCTTCAAGATGTAACTTCTTAGTAATTGGCCTTCTCTATTGATAGCCAGATGTGAAGGAGAACAGGAAGCACTGTATTATTTGCAAAGCAGCCAGCTATGGTATGCTCGGTCATAAACAAAACATTTCAAAGAGAAGATTCCGTTTCTAAGTTAAGAAAAAAACAAAACAAAATATGCACACTTATAAACACTGATTCATTATTTTCTCTCCAATGACAAAAGGTAAATTAGTCTAAAAATTTTTGCATTTGTAGAGTATCCCTGGGTTCTAACTACTCCACCTCTTTAATCAATTGTCATTCCAAAGTGGAAAATGATTTAGGAAAAGCTGCCAAACACAAGAGAAAGAAAATCTAATCTGGGCAAGTTATTAAGAAATCTGCTTCTTTGAATTTTTAACATTTAAACTGTCCGTAGAGATTTAGATATCAGGTGAGGGCAGGATGGGGGTGGTGTGGAGGCTGCAAAGACAGACTAGCTGCAGCCCCAGAGCACCGTCTAGCTTGGAAGAAGAGTGGGAAGTTACACTTGAGAGATAGAGAAAGAAACAGAGACAGGTGGCAAAAAGAACAAGCAAGAGACAGGCAAAAATACAGGAAGAAGACAAAGAAGAACAAGAAAAGTGGAGGAAAAGACAATGAGAAGAAGAAAAGGGGTCATGAGAGGAGAGAGGGAGAACAGAGGGAGCCTGCAGGGAAGAATGAAAAGAAGAGAAACTGAGAGAGAAAAGAAACAGCTCCTCCATCATCGGTGCTGCCTTCTTCATCTTCGTCTCTTTTTTTTTTTTTTTTTCAGATGGCACACTGACAGAAGATTAATTCAAGTCAGCTGCTGAAAATAATTATTGCATTATGGGAGCAGTAATCATTATTTAGAACATGATTAAATATGTCTGCACCTATTGACTCTGCCTATGATTTATGTATTTGTTTAGTCAATAGTCTAATGTAAATGATGTAATTAATTATAGATGGTGGTGTCAGGTCATTGGTGAAAACAATCTGAGGAGAACAAGGGCTCTGTTTTTTTCATGACAGATGCCGGGGGGGTGGGGGCTGAGTTGAGGGAATTCCAGGGGAACTTTTTCACGTGTGAATGGCGGCTGGGATCTCAATTTGCATGTTGTCTTTCTCTTGTTCAGCCTTCGTTTAGAAATTGAAATAACTTGTTAAGCAAAGGGGAAGGGAGCACATGGTTGCCAAGAGGACACCTGGGACTTGGGCGGGTGAGTAGGTAAAGAACCAGCTGCTCCCTAACACAGGGGAGCATGGCACCATCATTTACCGCTTCATAAAATTAAATGTTTTCCAAATTAAATCAGTAGGCAGTGTGCAGGAGGCCTACTATCTCTAATAACAATTTTTCAATCAATATGAGGGGCCTTGCCAATATGAAATCTGAGCTGAGGAAGTTAGGATGGGCCGGGGAGGGAGTGTTGGAGGATGGCACAGGCAAGGAGGTGGAAACAGGGTTTGAGTACTGAAGCTTTCAATCAAACCAAAGATTTTAAAAATGTAGATATATATGCATGGTGGATTCGCCATCACTGTGAGTCTATTCCCTGTAGATTTTTCTCTTAACTGATAATTCGGTCAGTCACATTCCTCAGAGGGAGGTCACAGGTCACCCCAGCCCCTGTCAGGCCTCAGAGAAACCATTTCCATTTTAATGCCACAGCTATAATCTATCAAAGATGTGATGTACAAGATACAATGAATTTAAGTGGTCTTCATATATCACTGAGCTTTCATGCCTTCACCTGGGTAATAGTCTGAATTACTCTCCCTACCTCACAATCTGTCACCCCCAGTAAAATAACTGCCATGCCGGTGTTAATGACAGATTTGTCCAAATTGGGGCCACAGTAGCCAAAGTCATTCAACATCATAAACTTTCGCATTCAGTGTGCTTAGCCTGGAAAGGGCCCATAGCTTAAAATACTTCTGCAAATAATTCTGTGGAGAGGCTTGACTCATGTTTTTATTTATAAGAGCTAAAATAAATCTAGCTGGGGCTGCACACAACCTGCCTTCTCCATTTCTCTGTATCTAGACCTCTCTCTCTCAAACCTATCTAATCTAGCCTGTCACTTTCCCTCGCAAGGTGTCTAATAGACACAGGTCTCTTCCTTAGACAATAAACATAGCAGAGTTCAGAAGATTCAGCTTATAGTTAGTGACCTTCTCTGCAACTCAACTATTAACCCTTCTCATTTCACCAGTAAGTAGTAAAAGTCCTCTGTTGCCAACACATATATCTCCACCTAGAGTATCCCTTGCTGTTAGACAAGTGTACTGCAAACACCTCCAGGAATATAGGTCTCCATGTCCCACTTTACTCAAGTAGGTTCATGCATCCCTCTCTGTTTCCAGTCCTTTCTCCAGTTCCAACTTCCAGTCTATTTTATTTACAACCTTTAAATCAAGACGTAAAAATAAATAATTGATTAAAAATACTAGATGAAGAGGTAGAAGACTGGGTTTGGACCCAAGGTAGGAAATTTGACAAAAGTGTTATACAGGAATGATATCTGTTCCAACCCAGGCAACATTTGCCATGCTACCAGTGGATCCATCCAACAGAAAAGATTGTGTCATGTTTAATCATTCAGGCGCTAAAACTCCTTGGATGAGACCAAGAAAGATTCAGACAGTAGATCAGTGCCTACAGGCATTAATTGCCCTGAAGTTCCTGCAGAAACATCTTATATTGGTGTATTGCCTATGTCCAAGAAACTCAAAGTTCTTAGGCAATATTGAGAAAGTATCTTGGGTTTTGTGCATCTGTCTAACATGACAGGGATACAGACTCTAAATGAAATCTCATAATACATTTTCTTCATGGAAAGAGCAATCTTATTTTGTTCATAGGTCACTTAGTCCTAGAGTCACACAATGCTTATAATTAATAATCACAGATAAACATATAAAGAGTGTTAGTTTCTCAGAAATCTCTCTGCTTTGAAGTAGTTTATAACTTCCCTGTACCTCATTCTTTATATACGAACATTGGGGACCATTAGGACTTACAGATATTTTAACTCTCAAGGCTATGATAAGGATTAACGAAGTAAGGTTTATAAAATATCTTGAACCACTCACTCTTTCCACAGGCTATGGATTTCTAGAAATGGAGGCAAAGCTGTCTAGAAAGTTGATGGCTTGGTTAAAAGGCCAAAAAAGTCAATAGAATTGAAATTATTTAAGGAAGCTTCAGACAAAACATGCAGCAGCAAATAATTCCTTTAGGTTTCAGACCACTTCTGTTTAACAATAACAAGAGTCTGGTCCTCCTCTCTCTGATAATGCTTTCATTAAGGTAAACAGTATATTATTAATGCTGAGGGTTTCTCCAGCAGGCTCTGTTTGCTTCCACTTTATCTGCTGCTTTGCAGTGAATTATAAACTCAGGAGATGTAAGTTAGAAATATGCTCCCAGCTAGTCAAAATCAATGAAAGCCCTTAACTTCAGCTGGAAAGAAACTAGTAAAATGAAGTTGAAAGAAAGAGTGTTCTTTCTGTCAATGCTCTTGGACTCACAATGGATCCGACTTTACCAGACTCTCCAGTACGTCCATGCAGTGTGTTTTTAAGCACATATATATGTAGCATGTATGGTGAAAAGATGCTCTCACTCCTACAGAGGCACACTGCAGCAATCCCTTGACAAGAAAGCACATTCCATGGCCATGGATGTCTCAGGGTATCACTTTCTCGTAATTCTGCATGCCTTTTGGCCTGAAAGACTCTTTGCATTGTTATCACATAAAAAATGATTTAACCTGATTCTCTTCTAAAAAACACTAGAACTTGTGCAAAGAATTCCAACAAGCTTTCCTTTCAAAGGAATAGCATAAATTTACCGAGTAATTATCTTTGCTTTCCTAAAGCATGTAGAACTGAACAAAGAGGTAGCAAATTGTGTGGCCCAATATTTAGATATTCATTATAGATTCTAAAAAAATGAATGAAAAGGCTCATCTAGGAAGTGCCTGTTTGTCCCCTTCCCTCATCATCCCCCTAAAAGAACAAGCTTTAAAACGATAACGGTGTGTGTGCTGATAACACTCAGATTTTGTAAAGTTTTTCCTGTGGGAAAACACTTACCTTGTGAAACAGGATGGATTTTTTTTGCCCATGTGTGCAACCTTAGTAATTTACAAAGCTCTTCTCTGTTATTCAGAGTCAGAGCAGCAAAAATACTGCCACCACTCATCTCCTAAAAAGTTTTAGCTGGGGCCAGAGCTTTGCACTGGTTCAGAATGCTGACTATATCCCTTAAGTCCATGTTTCTTAAACTTCAATGCATGTAAAATAGACTGTGCAATAAAAGACAGGATGCTCAGTTCGATTTGAATTTCAGGTAAACAACAAATTGTTTTTTAGTATAAATATGTTCCAATATTGCATAGGATATACTTATACTTTTTAAATGTTGTTTATTTGAAATTCAGATTTAACTGAGTGTCCTGGGGTTTTGTTCGCTTGCTTGTTTTTTGTGTTTTGTTTTGTTCGCTAATTCCAAAAACCCTAGAATCACAATTACCTAGGATGTTTACAATGTAGCTTTTCAGTTCCCAAAACCCCATAGGTTTGGATTTCATAATTCTATTGGTGAATCAGGAAACTTTTATTTTAATAGGCACCTTGGATGGCTCCAGTGCAAACAGACTTGAAACCACTTTGAGAAACACTTCTTAAGCGGTAGAATGTCACCTGATATACCTTCATATATCAGCAGCAAAATGTTTTGAATTTAAAGCTCCCAGTTATTATACCTTTGCCATGGGAAGTCTAATACGTTTGCCCCCACTTCTAAAATCCCAAAGATAGATAGAGTCCTTGATCACCCAGAAGGGATAGGCAAAAACAATATGAATTTCTGTCAAGGGATAAATGGAGCCTATTACTTTTTACTTGTAATTTTCCCCTTTTTCACATATAGAATACACTGATTTCTGTTGCTGTGTTTCTTTTGCAACTCGGGTATTATTTACAATAAATTGAATCCTTTCCATATTTGACATATTACACTGATCTATGGCTTTGCTTTCATTTTGTCCTGTTAACTAGAAACCCACTTCATCATGAAATATGTTCCCCACACTTTTCCCCATAGTGAGTAAAAACATTGATAAAGCATCATAAATTGTAGGTCATTTCTCAACTGCTTCCTGTTACAGTGAGGATTGGGAGAAGAAAAAGTAAGTACTTATCAATGGTCACTTGATAAAATTTATGCTGAATATATAGACAAAAATGCAGCAGACGTATTAGAAGCCACACATATAAGATGCTTGCCTCACATCCAGACTTTGTTCATTACTCCATGAAAGAGAGCTTTTCTCTCTCCAGAAAATCAGTTTCACCCCAAAAATAATTAATTAAGGTAAACTTTTAATGCTGATTTTACCTAGGTCATCCAGATAATTGAAATAGAATATACCTAAACCATCAAGATGTATATAACTGCAGGTGGGATTAATGTACCCTAAGCCATGTATAATTAAGATATATTGACCAGTGCTTATTTTCATAGTTGAATTTACTTACAAGGAACATTTTAATTTTACTAAAGCACAGCTTCCAGAGAAGAAAGGCTGATAAAGTTGATAAAGCCATCAGTCTAATATAAGCCATCAGAATTAATATCCAGTCCTCCCTTTTATTCTGTGTAAATCCTGGGTACATAGAGTTGCTTAAAGCCCATTTTGGAAGAGAGATGTCAAGAAACAACAACAACATCGATTGTAACACATGTAGTATCGCTAATTTATTTAGATATGCTGATTTACTGTATACCAACAAACCCACCAGGCATTTTACAAGCACTATCTCAGGGAGGACATCACAGCTACATTTTACAAACAAGGAATTAATAATTTGACTCAGACCACAAGGTAGGGGATGGATGAGTTAAGAGGCAGGGAAAGAAAGAGGGGAGGTGAAGAAAAGGGAGACAGAGAAGTGTGGTGTCCTGTAAAATCTATTTGTTAGACCTTCTCCCAGTATTCTTTCTCCCAAACACCCTGTGTAGTATTAAATATCTGAGATTATTGAATATTCCAGATAATTGATGCCTTTCTTTGTCATAGCATAATATTAGTTTTATCAGCCTTTCTTTCATAGCAACTGTGCCTTAGTAAAACTAAAATGTTCTTTATGAGTAAATTCAACTATGAAAATAAGCACTCACCAATATGCTCTAGTAATACATGGCTTGGAGTACTCTAATCCCAGCTACAGTGCTTAGAATTGCAGAGGCCTCAAGGCAAGATGTGAAATATCCCTCTGCCAAGTCTTCTCAACCACATATTGAGGAAAATGAACCTGCCTCTCAGGATTGGTATGAAGAATAGCTTATAAAAATGAGTGCGAAACCCTTTGCAAATACCAAATGCTGTATGAATGTTAAGTAATAATAAAGATCTGTATAAATGCAGCAAAGCAGCCCAACCTCCAGGTGCTTTTTCAAACTGGACACCAACCATTTAAGATTCATCCATCATTCACTTTCGGGCATCATTTTCTTTATAAAAAAATAAAATAAAATAGGCTGTCTGCATTGCAAGGAAATGGAAAAATTGAATTTCAAAGAATATAAGCCCCTATACCTTGATCATTCAAAGTAATGGGTTCTGTTATTAAGTTAATGAAGATAATGCTCATGAAGTAATAAAGGGGCAAAAATATCAATTACCATGATGGCTTTGTTTTCATCTCAGAAAGCACAAGATTCTAGTTGCAAGTAGATTTTGAAGACATGAATACATGTGGTACACAGCCAATATCACAGGGTAGGCATATTCACTGTGTCTATCCCTAACTCCTCTAAGAACTCGCTTGTCAGTAATTCCCATGCATTGTCTGTTGGAGAACAAGGAGGGGGTGAAATACAGTGATCATGAGCAACATGACAATGATGATTGTCATTCTGCAGCCCCTTGCAGCAAGAGGGATAGAAAAAGACAGAGAGAAAGAAAAAATGCTTCTCCAGCAAACCATTTCCTCCGAAGACATGATTCACTAACATTTGATTTGACAAGTTGTAGGCACTCCTAACATTATTTTTTTCCCCTTTACTGTTCATTTGGGGAGCAAAGATTTATTGCCTCTCCTGAAAAGGACAAGGGATGCACTAGAAATAAGAATCAATAAGGTTTTTCTTTTTTTCATTGTCCATCTTTATAAGAGAACCACTTCTTGACTAGGTTCTTAATTCTTTTTTATTTGAAAATACAGTGAATCTTTTTCTATAATATTAAATAAAATTTGAAAATAGAAGCAAACAGTAGTCAAGTTGTGGGGCAATGAGAGGTAATCTATTTGAAAGTCAAATACTCTCCCCATGTGAAGTTTCCTTGCCACACAGAGTCAATAGCCTCTGTCACTGGACTGCCCTCCTCTTTAAATGTAGTGCGCATAAATCTGTCACACATATGAGCCGTATTGTATATGGGTTTGCCCTGAATGTACACTAAAAAAAAAGACTATGCAAGATTTCATTCATAAAATGCCAAGCAATTATTGTTTAATAAAACAAAGAGAAAAAGAGATGGGTCCTAGTCCATGCAAATGTTGCTAGGTATATAATGAAGTGCTCTATGAAACAAAAATAAGCCAGGAAAGCTGGCCCTGAGCTGCATCGAGTTTCATTCCTGGGTGCCAAAAAAGAGCATAGGATTTGGATCCTCTCTGGTGGTGAGTAAGTGGGTGTAAGAGAAAACCAAAGAGGAATAAGTAAAGTTTGTTCAACATACAATATATGAAACTAATTTTTATCAGTGTTACCATGTTTTATCACTGTTAAGACATGTATAACCTCCTGATACGTGTATATCACATGCATATACACCCTTTCAAAGCAGTCTTAGCTCTAGCTGTTGAAATGGCAGACAACCTCTCAGCATTTCCATTATAAAACCTGATTTTCGGGGATTTATAACTAAACTGAAGACTTCCTTCAGAGTGAGGCAAGAATCACCAGGTCTCAGCTCCGAGCACAATTTTGTTTTCAGTTTTCTGAGTAGTTTGGTTTGGTCATTATCAAGTTATGGAGATGTAAAAATAAATAAATAAAAGTTTATAGGAATCTGGGTTTTTTCCCCTCTATTTTTTTTACCCCTAGTAAAGCTTTCAAATAGCTTGGTTATCTGAAAAGGCACTTAGTCCAAAATATGGATTTCTTCCTTAAAATGGCTGCAACTTTGACATTTAAAGATTGGTTATTACACATGCACAGAAGCTGCTTCCCCAAAAGATACTCAGCAGTACTGTGCAATATGGTATGTATCACGCATACTTAATGCCCTCTTGCCAAGTGATCCTCTCCTATTGCTGGACTGAGGAAATGGCTTTTAACAGGAATGACAAATATATTACCAACTCCATTATTGCTTTATTATATTGCACTCATTAAAGATTGCTTGAAGAGTAGCATAGATTGTGTAAAAATTACTTAATTTCATGCATCATTCTAAAAGTAATTATTTACTTCCAAATTAATAGTGGCTGAAAGACCTTAAATCCCTTGCCACTGAAGACTTCTAGAAAACATTATAGTGATTCTTTACAGAGTCCAGAGACATAAAAGAAAATAATTAACAACAAGATAATGCTTAGTTAGCATTCACAGACTGTACCATTATAGTGTCAGACAAAGATGCAATAATACCCCACATGCTCCAAAATGTATTTCCAAACACACAGATTTCAATCGAGTCTAGATTCATTAGAAACAAAATAAAGTTTAATTCACTGTGACTCTTAGATGCATAGTACTTCTTCCCCTTGATGAAAGTACTTATGTAATACACTTATAAAAAGACGTATTTACAAGATGTATATACAAGGTGTGATCATAAAGCTTTTGCACAGCCACTTAAATATCATCACTATAACAAAGCTACATTATTTTGGGAGCAAACTTATTTGAGACAAAGACATTATCAGACAAAACTTGTGAGTGTGGCTGACATACGAGTTTTGGTTTGAATATAAACTGATGAGACTGGGGTGTTTCTCTCTTTTTTTTTTCCCCTGTGCCCCTGAAGCCTAAGCTGAAAGCATTATAAATGAGAATGACAGAAAAATGTTTGGTGCAATGGAAGCATGATTGAAACATACAACAGTTTTTGATTCATGCAACAAATATTCATTACATGCCTACTGCAGGCCAAACACTGAGCTCAGAACTGTAATCACAAAGTTACTAGTTATGTTCTCAAAGTTCTTATGGTCTAAAATGAACAGAACAAATTTTGACATTTTAAATTTAGTATTTAGCTTTAATCATATGTATTGCTAGCTATTAAAATATGCTCATAAAACTATAAAAGTCAAAGCCAAATAAAAGGCATTTAAGTTCTTGTCTCAACAAAAAACTGAATAAGTCATTGGGATGGTGGGGACATATGAAAAAAAGTGCTTGTAGTCATCAGTCAAAGATCAGTCAAGACACCTCACGTTGTTTTCAGCTTTTTGAACATTTTAGAAAAAAAAAATACACCTCTCAAGAATCTTTTCAACTACTTGACCACAACATAATTGATAAAATCTTCATGTAATTCTGAAGATTTTTCTGGTTTCAATGAATTTTCACATGCATTTCCTTATTTGATATTTGAATAAATCTGAAATAGGCAAGGTATGTGTGTCTATTCTTACTTTTTAGATAAATAAACTAAAATTTTGAAAGGCTGACCACACAGTTAGAAAGTGACATTTTCAAGACCGATCAGGAAGATAGAAACAATAAGAAATACCAAAAAGGAGGCTTTACATGCAAATATTTCTGAAGTTTAGATTGTCAATAAATCTTTTAAACATTCCAACAAATCTATATTTTTGTTTCTTCTCTTAGATAGCTGAGGCTGTTGTTTACCTACCACAGTTACATCAGCCAAAACATGCTACTGTCAATATTGCTGATGATCTTAGATACTAGTAGAGTAGAGAAGTAATCAGTTTAACTTCAGGATAAGGACTGCTTAGGCATTACAACAAAAAAACACAAATCAGCTTTGCTGCCATCTGACTTTTTCTGCCATCAAAGTAAATTAAGACCAAGATATTTGCTGTTGAGGAAGAAGGAGTGCTTCAGTGTTTGCATCACCCAGAGAGGCTATCTATCCAGGAATAAAAAATCCTGATGATAATGTGTCAAATCTCCATTTTACTCTGCCTGTGTATATCATCACCAAATTGTGCCGCACAATATAATTGACACAATGAGTAGGCAGATGAATTAAAATAGTGAAAACTATCCATTTACCTCTGACTTTTCTTGGTTTTGCTCTCCAATCTGTAAGAATAAAGGCAGAGTAGTTATCTCTCTAGGAAGGACACGACTGTCTTATGCGTTTAACACAGAGAAACAGAATGTGCACACTATATACCAAGAGTGTGGTTTATAGTAGAGAATGCAGAACACTGAAGAGAGCATAAGACTTACAGGCAAATCCTGGACTCTAGTCTTCCTTCTACCACTTGCTGTATGACCTTGATCAAATCACCTCTCAGCCTTAGTTTCCCTATGGGGGAAAACAAAATGTAAGTAATAATAACATCCCGATGTCTCACAAGCATAACAAAAGTGAAAGCCCTTTGTAAGCTATGCAAAGGATTGTACATATGTGAAGTATCATTTTAAAGGTATTATTATTATTTTCATGACCACAGGGAATTGTTTTTTAATTTTAAATGTATGTTTTTAAATGCCTGAGAAAATGGGGCAGTCACAGAACCATGACTTTCAACAAACTTTATTTGGGCGCATGACTGACTGGCAATTGTGTGCAATCATTTTAGCTGTCACAGGCCCAGAGAAATGTGGGAGAGCTCTTCCATGAAATGTTTATATTTCATAAACAAAATGATGTGCTTAACAGAGTGATGGGAGGGTTCCGGCTAATGCATTTTCCAATGTGTGAGGCAGATTATTAATGCGCTCCAGTAGCTGTTAATTTCAGTTTGCCGGAATGATTTATGGGGAGGTAAAGGAGAGAGACATAATCTAATTGAGATCAGAATCACTGTTCTAGCAGCAAAGCACCAACATGGACCCTAGGCACGGTAGAATAATTAATATCTAATAAGCAAATAATCCGTTAAATTGTTATAAACATTACTTTTGACAACTCTTTTGTTGGCAAATGAAAGAGGGAAAAAAAGAAAAAAGAAACAAAAGATGTGAAAATCACTACTTTCTCTAATAATATTGTAAAGGCAGATTTTGTTAGAGCAAGGGTGATGAGTATCATGATGGGCTTGAGTATTATGATCAATTCTGAGTACGCTATGAGGCCATTTTTGCCATAATATAAATGCCTGGAGCAAGATCACTATTCAGACACAAAATTAAATAACATCCTTTCTCAAAGTATCACTTCTCTCACGTTACCTTATCATCACCCTGCTAGTAAGTAGACTAGTCCTTGCCACATGAAGGTAATCAGATGTAGAGCCTAAAAGGGAGAGAGAGATAAACAGCCCCTCTATATAAGCTCCTTTTAGTTTTTCTGTTTTTTAAAATTTTTAATGTGATAAAATACACATAAATTACCATTGCAGCTCTTTTAAGTGTACAGTTCAGTGGTGTTAAGTATTCTCATTGTTGTGTAACCATCACCAGCATCCACCTCCCAAAACCTTTTGCCTTCCCAAACTGAAACTCTGTACCCATTAAACAATAACTCCCCATTCACCACCTTCTCACCCCAGGCACTCATCCTCACCCCCTACCCGAGGCGGAGTCTTGCTCTGTCGCCCAGGCTGAAGTTCAGTGCCGCGATCTTGGCTCACTGCAACCTCCGCCTCCCGGGTTGAAGCGATTCTCATGTCTCAGCCTCCTGAGTAGCTGGGATTACAGGCACACGCCACCATGCCGGACTAATTTTTGTATTCTTAGTTGAGACGGGGTTTCACCATGTTGGCCAGGCTGATCTTGAACTGACCTCGTAACCTGCCCACCTCAGCATCCTAAAATGCTGGGATTACAAACATGAGCCACCGCGTCCAGCCCACCCATCTTCTATTTTGTGTCTCTGTGAATTTCACTCCTTTAAGTAAGTCATATAAGGGAATCATAGAGTATTTATCCTCTTGTGACTGGCTTATTTTATTTAACATGTTCTCAAGGTTCATCCATATTTTTGCAGCTGTCAGAATTTACTTTCTTTTTAAGGCTTAATAAAGTTTCATTGTATACTACCTTTTGTTTATCCATGTATCTGTTAGTGGACAATTGGGTTGCTTTCTCCTTTTGGTTACTGTGAGTAATGCTGATATGAAGTTGGGTAAATACACATATCCATTCAAATTCCTGCTTTCAATTATTTTGAGTATAAACTCAGAAGCAGAATTGTTAGATCATATGGCAATTTCCATATTTAATTTTTTAAGGAACCACTATACCTTTTCCCATAGTGGCTGCACCATTTTACGTTCCCATAATCAGTGCACAAGGGTTCCAATTTCTCCACATCCTCACCAACACTTGTTATTTTCTTTTAGATCTTTTTTTTATAATAATAGACATTCTAATTGATGTGAAGTGGTTTTTTTCTTAAATAGATACAGTTATTTAACCCACATTGCTCTCTTACCGCCAAAGGACCTAATAAATGTTCTTTTAGCCTTGGTCCTTCTCAGAGACTTTTGTCCTGTCTGTAGTTCAACATGAATTTGACATCTACGTCAGAACAAGCGTAGAACTAGGTGGGTATGCACCAACCAGTTGAGGAAGCAAAACCACACTGGAATAAGTACTTAACAGGTGAACTGGTCACCAGATGGTTCAGAAGGGTGTATGTGCATTTGAGGGGTGCATGCAAGTAGAACTTCTTTCACTATAACCCAGAAATTCCAAACATACTATGTAAGACAAACTCGTGCACCCCTCAGACCTTACTTCACCTTCCTCTACTTCTTTTTTTAACCATTCTTTCTGGACGTCCATGTCTCCAAGATTAATCATGACTGCTTGAAGCAGGATATCATTGCTCACTCCATTTCCTGCCCCTCAATACTCCCTTGTCTGTCTGTTCTCAATGCTGTTTTTAAAATTATTATTATTCCAATAAATCTCTGCAATAATTTGTTCCCATGTTGGTTTTTCTCTCTTACTGAACAAAAGACTACAAATCTACAATGTAGTCTTTTGTAACTAAATCTAAGAATTAAATCCTTACTGCATGAGTGTAAACTATCTGAAGTCTAGTAGGAGAAACTCAGTCACCCAGGCTGGTGGCTCTAACCAAAGTTAAGCTCTGGTTGCCCTAACTTCTTATTCCCACTCAATTATTACATTCTTTGGGGGCATGGACTAAGTCATACACCTTCTCTTTGCCTCAATTTCTTCTTCCACTAAATGAGAGCAACAGAATTGCCACTGATTATATTAAGACCTAATCTGAAGACTGAAGTCTGCTTTGAGACTTTAGGATGCCTCTAATTAACATTATAACTAGCATTAAAGCTAATTTTAGTTATTTAAGAATGTATTAGCTTAGGATAAACATTAATAGATATAGGGTAATGAATGATCAGCAAAGAATGGGCAACTAAGTATTTGGGACATGGTTTTATAAATAATGCATGAATCCCTTCCCAATCATAAAATCATCATAAAATGTCTAGATTGGTAATACTACCACAAGAGTGTATGAAATTATTTACTATCAATTTGTTTTGTCTTCAAGAAATTTATTAAATTTTGAAATTGGCAATGCAAGGATCTCTAAGAATTTCTAACCTCTAATATCCCCTTTAGAGATAATAAGATGTGCCTCTTTGAAGAATGCAAGAAGTGAATCTTCTTTGCCCTCAAATTCCACAGTACACACCTAAAAAAGGTTTCTGAATTCTTTCAAAGAGTATTTATTTTAATAAATTTGTTCAAAACTCTCTAGATGTGCATTTAGGAGGCAACCAAAAAGACAGGCAAACTTCTAGGCAATCCCTCTATTTCCACTTAGCATGTATAACACTCATTCCTCAGGATCCTTTCGAAAGTACAGACAGAAGTCCCATTCTCACTATCAATCACTAAAGGATTGAAGTTAGATATAATATTTGGAAAGAAAGAAAACACCTAGAACTTCAAAAAAAAAAAAAAGAAATAATATTTGGAAATCGTCAGTCCCAGCCTTGGTTTTAGACTTCTCAATTCTTGTAAAGAACACCCAATCTAAAGATCATGAACTGGCTGCCATAAAATTCTAATGGTATCTACTTTGCAAAAGCTTAGGAACACCTTACAACAGGTAGGTCTCTTCCAAGGTACCTAAAGAGGGTTATATATGCCAGAGTTTGAAGACACTTCAGAAACTATTTTGCAGATGCAGAAAATACAGCTCAGAGAGGTCATAAAGCTTGCTGGTGATAGAGTCGAGACTAAAAATGAGATTCCTGAGTCTTTATCTACAAGTCTTTCTACTCCTCCACATCACTTCCTCATCAAGTCTAGCTAAGTATTATTCATTATTGCTTTTATCTGCTCATTCAGCAAATTTCACTGATGAAATAAAACACATTTGAACTCACTCATTCATCCAATCATTGAGCACTTACCATGTGCCACGCACTTTGTTGAGCATTAGGGACAGTGCATGAGTAAGACAGACCAGTTCCTGCCCTCATGAGTTTGCTCTCCAGTAGAGGAGAAAGGAATTAAGCAAATAGATAAAATTTTAAGATATGCGTACAAATCCTAAGTGTTATGAAGGAAATAGGGTGATGTGATAGTTACTAGGGGAGGCTGGTTTACAGTGAGTGAGTGGTCAGAGAAAACTTCTCTGAATAGGTGTCATCGAGCTAAAAGTGAAGTATGAGGACCTGCTAGCACACAAGAGCTGGGGGAGTGTGTTGCAAGTTGAGAGGATAAGCCTGGGGCACACCTGGTGGGTCAGAGGGCCAGCACAGAGGTTAGTGTGGCCAGAGAGCAGTGATAAAGGCAGGAGGAAGTATCAAGTGAGGTTACAGAGGGATCCTGGAGGCAGATCATCTGGGACCTAGAGGCCAATGTACAGGGCTTAATTTAGTTTCATTCAAAGAGCAATAGGAAGTCATTGAAGGTCTTAAGCAGGAGAATGATGTGGTCTGCTTTAGGTTTTTAAAAGACCGCTCATGACAACAGCTGGGTACAGAAGGGATTGTAAAGGATTGAATGTGAAATTAGGAAGACAAAACAGAGGCTATGGCAATGTCCGAGTGAGACAGGTAAAGTTTTGAACTAAGGTGATGGCAGTGGGATAGAAAGAAGTAGGTAGATTCCATGTATGTTTTGGAAGTAAAGCCAATATGAGTTGGTGATTCACAATATAAGAAATATGCAGGAAATTAAGAGACTTAGTGTAACTCTTAGTTACAGCCATGAGATAATGGCAATGCTATCCAGCAAGGTGATGAATTTTGCTGTCTTTTCACGTCACCTCATAGTAAAGCCTACAAGGATATACAGCTTTGTAAAGCTAAGGGCATAACTAGAAATTAGAAATATCTATGATACCTCCAAGAGAACCAATTAAATAGGTTCATCCATCTCTCCATGTGCTAAGCATGATCCCCCATCAATACTAAATAGAATGAAGAAACATGTCCCTGCATTAATTATAAAATATTGATTACAATCGGCTTACGTTGGTGACTCCACACCCCTTTACTCCAGGGCTCTCCGTATACCTGCAAAATAGCCAGTGATTCACTCGCTAAGACCTTCAGGGAGCCTACAATCTTGTATAGACCCACTAGAAGGAATAAGTGGGAGAATTCTGGACAGAGTGTGCACTTTTGAATATCATTGTATAACACACTGTCAACCTATTAACACTGAACAAAATGTACTTTACTGCCTATTTCACAGTTACATATCTAAATGACAATTTGCTCTTTTCCTCCATGTAATCCAGATATAACTCGCCTCCAGAAATTATTCTATGGTACTTTTAAGAGCAACACAGGCTGAAATACAAGTAATATTGAGACATTTACTTCTGTGAAAAATTGGGAGAATAAAAACCATGGAATCTATAACAAAAATAACAAAAAAGAGATTAAATGTTACTGAAGAAGATTATTAAGCAACTCCTAGAATACTAGTGAAACTGGAGAAAACAGGGAGGAAAGTAAAGCTGTCTTCTTCGTTCAGGCCAGCTATAGCTGCATGGAGTCTATTGTCAGATCTTGGGTCCTTCCACAATTTGAGTACAGAGGGAATAGAAAACATAATTAACAACTATGCCTTGACTTCTAACCCTGAGTAATATCCCAGGCACAACACCAATCTCCAGGTCTCAGCGGGACACTGAACGGCCTCCCCTTTAAGACACACAAATATGCCTAAATTACTGGAAGTAAGCATCCAAAGAAAGAAACTGTCTAATTCCCACTGCAGAAGTGACCCAATCTCCAAGACGAAGGACTAAGGAGGGAGTAGTTACATTTCAGCTTTCGCTTCTTGTTTCTCTATACGAATGTTTTACATCAATTCGCATCCACAAAAGGAGCCATAAATTTTGGAAATAAGAATAGCAATCCTAGTTTCAAATCAGTGGTGTGATCGTCACCATTTACATGGCTGCTGAGAAACTCCCCAGAAGGAGTTTTGGGCACTGTGATTAGGAAATCATAAGACATCATAGCTCATAGACAGTCCTTGACTGGTGAAATAAGAAGCGTTTGTGATGAGGTTCCTCCTCCCCAAACTACCAATAGTTTATTCCACTTTCCACACTCCTAGAGCCCACTTTTTTGTAACGTAAAATTTTTTTGCAGAAATGTAGAGATAGGACTTCTCTAAACCTTTCATGCTCCTATGAAGTTCATTTTCCAAAGTCAATTTTAATTTGTCTTCTAAATGCACTTATGCATTAACTGGTAGCTAGGCCCTGAAGATACGGAGGCAAACAATTACCCTCCTAGAACTTACTGTCCAGACCAAATCAAAGATCAAAACGAAAAAGTACAGGCATAAAAATACTCAAATAAAATACAAGTGAACTTTTTTTATAATCTCAGGATGAGGAAAGCCTTTTTTACACATTTCATGAAAACTAAAAAATAAAAGGCTGATATATTTATCATGAAAATGATAAAAGACAGATTTATAAGGAGAGTAAAATTTTAAAATTGAGAGCAAAATAACAACAATAATGACAAAATAAAAGATAAACAACAAATAGGAAATATATATATTAAATACATATATCAGACAATAAGGAAACTTCCTACTACACAAAAGAGTTATTACAAAGCAACAAAAATAGGTAAAACAAAATGGAAAAAATGGGCAAAGAATATGACCAAGAAATTACTGAAGAAGAACTACAAATAGTCAATTAACCTGGCTCAAACTTATCTAAAACACAAATTGAAACAAGTAATAGAATTTTTATTTTAAATATTTCAAACGATTTTAAAGCCTAAATATGTCCAAGAATGTGGAGAAAAGTTTGCATACTATGAGAAGTACACATCTTTACATTTCCTTTTAGAAAGAAATGTGATTACTTCTCTGTCTTTTGGCTAAGATTAATTGTAGAAAGAAATTTGATAAATTCTATTAAAATTTTGAATGTGCTAACCCTTTGACCCAGTGATTTTACTCCTAATAGTTGACCATATAGATATACTTGAAAGATATGCAAATATAAAAATATATGCAACAAAATTTAGTGCAGCAAAATTTATAATAAAATGTGTAAAAAAAGAAGAAATTAATTACACATAACAGAATATTCTGTAGCTGTTAGAAATAATGATGTTTGTTGTGCACTGAAAAGGTGTTCAAAATGTATTTTTAATGTTAATATATTTCATTAATATATAAATATATAAATCAGTTGTTACTGTACTTTATATATATTATACTAATATATGCATATATTAATATTACCTATTAACATATTGCACATATTATCAATATAACTGTTATTCACAATTTGATATGTTGTGAGCAATGACTATTTCTGAACGTGAAATTTTAAAATTTTGAAGGTCATCTACTTTTTTAAAACATTTCTAAATTGTCTTAATTATTTGTAGCACATATTTTTGCCTTTGCAACTGGATAAAGAAAGCTGTAAGGCTTAATAGTTACTATATTTGTTTATCAGGTATTTCTTATTAAGATGTACTTTTTATTCTTTTGAAGTCCTGATGTCACATTGCCAACATAAAGAATCTATGCATATACACCTACATGATCGAATATTATGCTCAGTCAAATGCAGAGGAAGTGTTATTTGAGTCTCCTAATGAAGGGAGATATGACTAGAATGGAATATTTCAGGACATAACAGTTGTCTTCCACTGCAGTAGGCTAAAGAGACATGTCGGCCCAAAGGACAATCTAAATACATGTATGTTGTTACTAGCGAGAGCATTGGACTAGAGCTTTTGGGCCTTCTATTATGATGAACTGGGCTGGACCATGTAGAAGACTAAAGGATTCATTCTACCACTTCAACTTAAGTCTTACCCTAGAAGAATAACAAAGAACCATCCAGTTTCACCCACACCCACACATCTGACTGGCCAACCAGATGCAACATGGTGGGGAAGATGAGCTCCATTCTGTCTTGGCAAGGCATTGCATGAAGAACGCCTAGGTTTCTTTTCAAGAGTTATCTCTCTCTGCTCTTTGCCCCCCACCCTGACCTATCTTAGCCTTCCAAAAGTGGAGGCATCCGCCAAGTGGAAGATACTTAGGAGCTCTATTTTAAAAGTTTCATGCACCTTGGAGAAAACACAGCACAAAGATCTGAGAAGAATGCACATCCTGCCTTTTATTTTATTTATGATACTTTCACCCTTCCTACTAAAAATTATAGCCAATTGTGTATATTTTGACATGGCTGTGTGTGTGTGTGTGTGTGTGTAAAAATGTTGGGAATACGGAGCTCCTCCTAGTGGATAGAATTCATGGCCAACGGGTTTAAAACTAAAGTCTCAAGTTTGCTGTTTTCACTTGTTTAATAAGAAATATTTGAAAGGCAATAAAATTGAGGGTTAGAGAAGCAATATTTAAAAAGAAATGGGAGAATTACTGAAGAAGGCAATGGTTATTCTCTATTTTTGCAGGAAGAACTGGGAATGTCAGGCCAGTGAAAACTATCAAGTGGATAATTTTGGAAAATCAACATGTAAAGCTGAAAAGACTTCCTTCCAAATTATCAAATATGATCATCCTAGCAGTAAGTAAAGATCACATCTATGTTTTCCCCAGGAATTGAGAAAAATATTAATAACTACAGGCACTTACTAAATATATCATCTGTTGAATTTATTGAATAAGGGGCCTAGAGAATCAAACCCTCCACATGTATTAGATCTGACTCATAAGATCTTTATTTATTTTATATTTTATTTAGAGCTCTCTTGTCTCACTGACTGTCAGAAGTTACCCATGGGCATCACAGTCACGGAGAAAACAATTGACTTTTGAGCTACTTTAAAAAACAATAGTAAATAATGGGTACAAAAAATAGTTAAAAATAATAAACAAGACCTAGTATTTACAAGCACAACAGAGTGACTATAGTTAAAAAAAATTGTACACTGTAAAATAATTTAAAGAGTATAGTTGAATTGTTTGTAACACAAAGGATAAATGCTTGAGGAGATGGATACCCTGTTTACCCTGATGTGACTGTTACGCATTGCATGCCCTTATCAAAATATCCCATGTATCCCATAAATACATATAGCTACTATGTATCCACAAATATTAAAAATAAAAGTTAAAAACAATAGCATTAAACATTATATATATACATATATATATATATATATGTATATATATATATGAAATCTGTAGCCTGAAGCCCCCAAGGAGCTGCAAAGCCCATAGAACCCATGAAAACTTAATATAGTTTGGGGAATATTATAAAGTTAAATATAAATATTTATATTTATCCTTCACAAGACTATCCTGCCTAACATTTATTTGGATTCATTGCTAACAGCCTTTCAGAATCATCTGCATTTTTCTCACATATTAATTTTTGACCCATTCATAATAAGTCAAACAGTATTATTTGAAGAAGAGTTTAATTTTGACAAACATCTGTTATTCTGAACACTGTAAATTACTGTGCATTGTTTTAACAAATGGTATACTACTACTTTCTTTTAGAGAGGAACTACAGATGTAGGTCAAATGTTTTCTCTATCTTTATAAAACAAAGTAAATAAATGAAAAATATATGTATTAAATAAAATTTACTCTAGCATTGGTCATTTTAACAGTTGTAATTTTGACTAATTTTTTTAGTAAGATTCTAAGACATGTAATGATTTAAAACTCTGCTAAAAGGAGCAATTAAATCAAACTACGTCAAAGCTATAAAGTAGGAGCAATTCACTTAGCTTTTGCTGACCATGAGACTCTTAATGGGACTTTGTTCTCTACTTGTTTTCATATTTATAGAATTTCTCATTTCAGAACTGACGCTCCTTAAGGGATCACTTAGTAAAATAAAAAGAGAGAAATACAATCAAAATTTTGAAGAGTCCAAAGGTCTTTAGGCATGTCACTTACAATTATAAAATTTCATAGCACAACCTTAGTTTCTTTGGTTTGGGGGCCAGGGGGAGTTGTTTGTTTGTTTTGGGGGACAGGATCACACTCTGTAGCCCAGGCTACAGTGCAGTGGCACAATCATTGCCCACTGCTGCCTTAACATTCTGGGCTTAAGTTAACCTCCCACTTCAGCCTCCTGAGTAGCTGGGACCAACAGCATGCACCACCATGTCCAGATAATTTATTATTTTTTTTTTGTAGAGATGGAGTCTTTCTATGCTGCCCAGGCTAGTCTCCAACATCTAGGCTGGAGTGATTCTGCTGCCTCTTCCTCCCAAAGTTCTGGGATTACAGGTGTGAGCCACTATGCCCAACATAACCTTAGTTTTAAGTTAGATACTATCATCATTTGTCTACAAACAGATTTGATCTTTAGACTCACAACCTGCCAATAATTGAATAAAAATAAGTGTATATTTGTATGTGAAAGAACATTAAATAGTACAATTCCTGTACCCAAGAAACTGTATCTGAAGCCACAAAGCTACAAACAATAGGCAAAATAAGCACCTTTACAATATGAAAAGAGAAAATAATCACATCAAGACAAGGCTTACTGTAAGGCTGCTCCAGCACTATCCACCTTTCACAAAATGACCTACTCTCACGAGCCGGACAGGTGTTTACATGGCTACAAAATTTTTGAGCCCACGGCTGCCACAGGGCCATGTGAAAAAGTTCTAAGGAGAAATCAGCATGTCAGAGTTTGGGGGATTGTGGATTTTGAGATTAGTATCTGCTTCTAGACTGGTGAATCTGGAAGGCAGAAAGCAATCTGTGTTTGCCAACTATGTCAAGGAAAGAGGGAAAAAGCAGCATTTTGGCACATGACACAGTTTTACATGGCAAAGATAGTAAGTTTCCCACAAGCCAATTAGATGCCATCGAAGGTAGCTGGGTCAAGCATAGCCTCCCAGATGAGCAGATCCCAGAAGTAAGAAGCTGCTGGAGTTGAACTTGGAAGCAGAAGTTGAAGGGAAGATCACAAGAGGTACACCTGAAAGTGCATGGTTTCCATCAGAGAAATTGGCAAATCCCCACAAAGAAGTTTCAAAAATCCCATAAATGTACCTCTTGAGAGATTCAGCATGTTGGCACCTGAAATTCTAAGGGCACCTTGGCAGAATTATACCACTAGACCCTTAGCTACATTTGTGCTTCTTTTATCATTTGTCCCTCCTCCCCCACCCAACCCCGAAGTAGCAGCAGCAACACGATGATTAGAGATGGAGAAGTGAAAGAACCAAGAGGAACATCAAAATAATCTGCCAACCTCCCTTCCCTACTTGGGTTCTTGTGCCACAAGTCATGGCTTAGCTAGAGAAAATGGACACACTTTGGATAGAAGTGAGATGGAAGTTAGGTGTTTACCAGACTGCCTGATTACAAAAAGTGAAAGTGTTCTTGTAATTGAAACTTACATTTATATACTTAGAATCTACTCAAGATCTGAAGGGGCAGAGAAGGAAACACATGGTGAATAGCAGTCATTGGAGGAAAATAAAGTTCATTCATTAAACCCATTATTCATGCAAAGCACTTTACTAGATGTGGGGGGAAATACGAAATGACATGATGTGGATCCAGCAGTTTACAGTTTAATATGCTACCTACGGAATGGGAGAAAATATTCATATACTATACATCCAACAAAGGACTAATATCCAGAAGCTATAAGGACCCCAAACAAATCAGCAAGAAAAAAATAATAATAATAATCCCATTAAAATATGGGCAAATGACATGAAAAGACATTTTTCAAAAGAAGATATACAAATGACCGGTAAGCATATGAAAAAATACTCATCATCACTAATCATCAGAGAAACGCAAATTAAAGCCACAGTGAGATACCATCTTACTGCAGACACAACGGCCATTATTAAAAAGTAGAAAAACAATAGATGTTGGTGCAGATGTGTGAAAAGGGAACACATACACTGTTGGCAGGAATGTAAATTAGTACAACCACTATGGAAAACAGTACGGAGATTTCTCAGAGAACTAAAAGTAGATCTACCGTTTGATCCAGCAATCCCACTGCTGAGTATCTGCCCAAAGGAAAGGAAGTCACTATATGCAAAAGACACGTGCATGCATATATTTATCACAGCACAATTCACAACTGCAAAGACATGAAATCAAGGTAGGGGTCCATCAACCAATGAATGGGTGAAGAAAATGTGGCTATATACCATGGAATACTACTCAGCCATAGAAGAGAATGAAATAATGTCTTTTGCAGCAACTTATATGAATTGGAGGCCATTATCCTAAATGAAGTAACTCAGGAATGCAAAAAAATATATATCGTTTCTCACTTATAAATGGAAGGTAAACTACAGGTATACAGTGGCATAAAGAGTGGTATAATGAACATTGGAGACTCAAAAGCAGGGAAGCTAGGACAGGGGTGAGGTATGAAAAATTACCTATTGGGTACAATGTGCACTATTTAGGTGACAGGTACACTAAAAGCCCAGACTTCACCACTGTACAATTTAGCCATGAAACCAGAAAATGCTTTTACCTCTAATCTATCAATATATATTTTTAAATCTTACTCTCTCGTATGGAAGAGAAGACATTCATGAGTAACTCCAATAAAATAAAGAAAATGTATATTCTGTAAGAAAGGTAAAACCAAAGTGTCATTGCACTGACTTTTCTGTTTCTCTCTAAATTTGATGACAACACTCATCTCTTCTATCCAAAACTCTAATAAAAAATCCTATCTTAGGCTAAGAAAATGAATTCAGATAAAACACAAACAAAATAATTAATTGCTTATATATTTTATATAAGACTTTGGCAAAAGAGTTTAAAATAATGGGCTAAAGTGAGTTTTAAATTTTAATTATCTGTTTCATTCAGACATATAAATCCTATCCCTTGTCACTACTAACAATTGAACTGTTTGTAAAAGAGAAATAAATGCCATAATTATTTGAAAATGAGAAGGGAAGAAGCAAAATTATTGCTGTTTACAAATAGCAATAGTATGAATACTTATAAAACCTAAGAAAATAAACTAAAAAATGATATATCAAAATGGGAGTTTAGTAAAGTAGCTAGGTATAATCACACACACACACACAAATTGTATTACCTATACATTAATAAAAATAGCTGGAAAATATAATGCAAAAACAGACAACACACACAGCACCCTAAAGAAAAAAAATATCTAGGAATAACACTAACAAAATGTGCTGGACCTCTATTTGAGTTTACTAAGACAATATTTAGAGAGTATCAGGCTATTTTAGTGGGTGGCAATTTTGTGTGCCATGTAATCTGGAAGCAACAGACATTGTCAGAACAAGATGCGTGACATATGCTAAATCATGATCCAATCAATGGGAATGCATAAAACATGCTACTTCAAACACAGAGGTACCTGCTGTTTGGAGTTCTGCTACAGTTCATGCCTGCATAACACAGGAATTCTGAGAAATTCCATTTTGCACAATTTTCACCAAAAAAAAGAGAGATCATGGTGAGCTTATAATTTTAAGTTTTGTATTATTGTATACCTTTCTGATAAGAGAGGTTATTCCATTTGATTAGACATTGATGAAAACTGAATTCCCCACTTAAAACTTTCTGTGTGACTGATATCTGGGAGTCTTTTCTATCGACTGGTTTGTAGGTCTGTACATGTCACTCTTTCTTTCTCTACTACTCACATATTTCCAGAGGTAGGTGCTATAAGCCGTGTTCACGCCGACACATTGTCTCTGGCCTTACATTTTCCCATCACAAACTACATCACTGCAATAGACAGCAGGAATCTTCCTGGAAGACTTTCCTACATTGAGACTGTGAGGAATAACTTAACCATACATGGAATTTATTCTCAATCTTGACATATATCTTAGTAAACTGTAACTAAGTGATTCCCCAAGTCAACCTCCCCTTCGCTGGGTATCAAAAATGCCTGAGGGCAAGTATGATGGCAAGGAGGTCAAAGTGGAATGAGAAAGGGGATGTGACACTTAAAACTGATAGAAATTAAGATACCTTACTTTTGCCTATTATAATTATTTCTGGATGTGTAAAAACAGAATTTTCCTTTTTACATACATCCATCTTCTTTCACCAATTCCTTCTACACTTGGAAGACTAGGCAAAAGAATTGTGGTATTTTTCTTGGCCTACTCTGTTGTTGCTAAGCCAGGCTGTTGTTATGGTCTTAGGTATGGCTATTTTTAGCTGCAATGTGGATCACTCCATGGTCAGTGATTTTTCCACCTACTCAATGAAAACATTTTGTCTCTTTAAAATGTAGTACAATTTTCAAAGCTCTGATCTCTTGTTACCTCAACGTGGCACCCCCATTCCAAAAACAAGAAACAGAATACCATTTGAATTGTCTTCACTATAACTACCACTTTTTCAAAAAAAAAAAAAAAATACAGAACAACTCTTGCTTGAGAGATTGGACTTTCAGTCTCCCATGACCAGTTTCTCTTGAAAATCATTTTCAAAGCCAAAATGGAGAAAAGGAAGGCTAGAACCGCAGAACATATCTGCCTGGCAACAATTCAGGACAGTGAAATCCCCAGTTTTATGATGTGACATGCTCTTCTTGCTACCAGGAAGTCTGATCTAGGCTATATTCACATCTCCAGCCTTACTCACGCCTCCTAGCTCCCCTTCTTCTCTCCTCCCATCTCTAACTGGAAGTAGGATTATCTGTGGTTTCTACCCTGTGCATGAACTTCTTCCACAGCACTCATCATCCTATAGCCTCTGACTTTACTTGTCTGTTCACTATTATATTCTAGCACAGTGCTTGGTTTGGAATAAAATGCCCAATGAATGTTTGTTGTATAAATGGGTAAAATTCAAAGGTTCTTTTTAATAGAACTTAGAGGTTTCCCTTTTTAAATTGGAGACATTCAAACTTCAGGAGGGAAAATGCGTTTATTCAAATCTGGCAAAAAAAGATACAGGTTATTCAAAAATTAATTTTTACATGTTAGGAACTTATTGTCTTTCTTAAGAATCTTTTGGGAACATTCAAGGAGAGATACTTGCAGAAGAATTTTGATCTTATAATCTAGGCCTCTCTATTAGCACAAATACCTAATGCATGCAGGGCTTAAGACCTAGATGACAGGTTGATCGGTGCAGCAAACCACCATGGCACATGTATACCTGTGTAACAAATCTGTATGTTCTACACATGTAGCCCAGAACCTAAATTAAAATAAAAAATAATAAATAAAATTTAAAAATTAAAGAAAGAATCCAAGCCTCTCTGCAGAGGCAGTTTCTTTATGTAAAAGAACATGGACCTCTAAATCCAGAAAGTTCCTCCCAGACTATCTTTGACTTCAAGATGTATGGAGGCATTTCAAGCTTTGTTTGCATTTCATCTGCTAACATTCCATTGACCAAAAGCAAGTCATATGATCAAGACCAAAGCCGAGAAGCAGGGAAATACACTTAATTTCTACTGGGAAATATTCCAAAGTCACATGGCAAAGACTGGATGCATGGACAGGTGATGAAATGGGAACAGCAATTCAATCTCCTGAAAGTGTACAATATTTTTAAGTTTCAACATGACCAAAGCAGCCTTCATGTCTTCATATGGAAAATGGACTTAACCATCTGGAAACTACTGACAAAATCCACTGCAAAATGTCCTCAGAGAAAGGAATTATTCAGTTGAAGGAAACGGAAGTGGTGACTATGAATTCTTATCTAGTAAAGAAAGGGAAATTCAGAAAAATACAGTTCACCAAAACAAAGAAATATATACTAGGAAAATTTGGAAATTTCAATTAACAAAAGTTGAGTCTGTCAATCTAGTTTTGCTGACTGAAGGAAAACTATCTTATATAACTCAAATCCCACACTGTACTTTTTGAAGCAACTTTAACTTTTTATTTTGAAATAATTTTAAGCTTACAGAAAATGCTCGGGAATAGTACAGAGAGCACACTTCACCCATAATCACCAATTGTTAACATATAACATTTGCTTTACCCTTCTCTCTCTCTCTCTCTCTCTCTCTCTCTCTGTGTGTGTGTGTGTGTGTGTGTGTGTGTGTGTGTGTATGTGTATGTGAGAGAGCAAGAGACAGAGAAAGAGAATGAAATTTTTTCTGAACCACTAGAGAGTAAGTTACAGACATAATTCCTTTTTATGACTAAATATATCAGTATATGTTCCCTAAGATCAAAGACATTCTCTACCATAATCAATTACCAAAATCCAGAAAGTAACATTGATGCAATACTATTATCTTACCTGCAGAACCTATTCATATTTCCCCATATTTATCAATTATCTGGATAATGCTCTTTCTAGGAAAATAACTTCTGACCATTATCAGACGTTGCATTTAGTTGGCACATCTTTTAAATCTCATTTAATCTGATACTGTTCATTGGTTTATATTTTTCTTTCATTATCTTGACCATTTTTAAGAGACACAGCAAGTTATTTTGAAGAAGGCCCCTCAATTTGGCTTTGTCTGACTTTTCCTCACTATCAGATTAAGACTATGCATTTTTGGCAGTATCGACACAGATGTGGTGCCGTGTCCACCTCAGTGCATCATTTTAAGAAATATATGATATTAGTCTGCACACATTACTATGACATTAACTTTAATCACTTGGTTTCTGCAATATCAAGTTACTATTTCTCATTTGTAATTAATATGTGTTTTCTAGAAAGATACTCTAGAACTATGTAAATGTCTTGTTCTTGATAAACTTTTACCCATTAATGTTAACGTTTATTGATGGTCTTTTCATAAATCCATATTACCAAGACGTTTGCTAAAAGGTGATTTTCTAACTCCGTTACTTCTTCTTTATGTATTAACTGGCATTCTACTGCAATTAAGGGGTTTTCATTTTTTCCCATTTATTTATATCAGTGCAGTCTCATGAATTTCTGTTTTATTCAATAGTTTGAAAGCCATTACTATCATTCTGATGCTCACATTGTCCCAGTAGAAGCCATATTGTACTTTTATAAATAAAAGACCCAAAAAATGGTACAATGAGTGAGCCCTCTTTAACTGTCCTACCCAGTCCTGGCTTTGAAAGAACTTACCATGGGGCTGCATCTCTGGTGTTCTTTCTTATGTGTGTCATGGGTATGCATTCATCAAAATTACAATTAATCATGACATAAATTTACTAAGAATGCACTACGTACTAGGCTTACTGTTAAGCACTTTACATACATCACCTTGTTTAATCTTTTTAAAAGCCTGTAAGGCAGATTTTTATTGTTATAATGCCTACATTATAAGTTAGTAAACTAAGCCTGAGAGAAGTTAAATAAAAGCCAGGAAATGGGAAAACTGGGATTTTAACCCAGGTCATCTGACTCCAGAGATTTTATCCTCTGAGCTATGCTTAGGTCTTAAGATTCCTAAAGGGTGGAGAAAGACGGTACTTGGTAAACACCCACATCCCTACTTCCTTAGGCGCAGGGCTCTGCACTCAGAAGATCAACCTAGTGTGGTGTTTTGATGTCTCAGAGCACAGATACTTGAGTGAGGCTGCCTAGATTCTAATTTGCGCTCTCCCATCCATGAGCTGTTCTACCTTGTCTTCCGTGACTTCCAGTTTCCTCCCATCCAAGACAGAGTTAAGAATAAGAACACTATACAGAATTGTTTTAAAAATTGACAGGAAGCATGCAGGTAGATTGGCACACAATAGACACGCAATAAAGATTTTTTTTAAAAAAAATACTAAGATGGCCACAGAAAAAAGTCTCTGCCTATGATTTTTAACTTGAGCCATACCTATGCTATGATCATCTCTTTGATGTAACTTAAAGTATTTCTTCCGAGAAGCAAAAAAATATTTATTGCTATCCAAGGACTGCTATCTTCTGATTTCTGACTCTCTGAGATTCTGAAAGCTTCTCTAAGAGTATCTTAAGATATTCTGCATCCAGTCCAAATTTGGCTTTCATTAGCTATTAAAATCAAAGAAAACTTTAAATCAGGGCATAAAAGAGACTCTTCCGATGCTTAGCTTCACATTAGCATGTGAGAGACTGTGCATCAGCAAAAACCTTTTTTTTAATCAACCTAAACCTCTGACTAAATTAATAAGAGTTGAGTTTGACCTTTAAAATGCTAAAAAATACAGTTCCCAGCATAATTCTTGTTCATCCCTGGACCAAACCATTCTCATAGTAAATTATGGCACTAACAGCTGGCTGCCAATGAAGTCAACTATTAATTGTATGTTCACTGCACTGCCTGATATAAATCAATATGAGCAATGAGCAATTGTCCTCAGTCTCTAGATACAAAGACTTTACATTGCAAAATAATTTAAGGTTAGCTGCCAGCCTTCTCAGACTAGATGTCATTTGGTTTTCCCTTCACTAAAGATATGACAAAAATGAACACACATTGAAAACCCACCTGATCTACTGTCCCTGCAGCAAACTTCTAGTCATCTCTATGAAAATGACAGCAGAAAATAGTTTTTGATTGTGTATTCCAAATAAGCAACTTCTACATTTTTACAAATCCCTGTGAAATCTGAAGAATGGAGCTCACAGAGTCAATATGATTTCAAACTCTCAAGAGTTCTTCTCTGTTCACCCCCTTTTACCCTTCACTCCTTCCTTTCTACCAACTTACTCTCCATCTTCAAAAAGCCACCAACTACCCTGTTTTCAGAGTTCGCATTGTCATTCTAGCTTCTCTCATCTCTCTGCCCAGTTTCAATCCCATGGACACTAAGAGCTAATGACACTCTCACTTTACAGCCAAGCTTTCCCACCTTGGGAACTCCTTACCCTAGGCCCTCCCATTGTTCACCTTTTTAACTCCTGGGTGACAGAGTATTGCTAGGGAATATGAGGAAATGACACCGATAGAGCCTGTTACAAATCCACCTCGTCTAACTTTGGTGGGCCCTCTATACAACTCAACAATATTTAAATGCATACAGTCTCAGAATGTTGGTGTGAGTGAAGCATCCCACGGTTTCAAACCAGTTTGGAAAACACTGGTTTAAATTCAGGTAAACAAGTTCTTTTCTGCAGAACTTCTTGGAACCTGGTAGGCATTGTGGGTTTCCAAATGGGGATTACATATGTACCATTTATCAAAATTTTTACCTAAAGAGTCACTTTTTCACAGAACAACTACATCTAGTATTCGGTGAAACAAGTTGGGGAAATACAATATTAACTCACTTCTTGTTCATTCGTAGCACACTTGTTCTGAACCATGTCTACCCTAAAAACCCTAGATGCATTCTGGCCTCCTCAGCTGTAGCAAGTGACTTAATTTACATGGAAACTAGAGACCTTTTCATATGATCTCTTCAGCTTTCCTCCTCTTCCTCTTCCATTTCTTTCCCTCCTCCATGCTAAGCTGAGGAAGTGGAGAGAAGGAGTCTACTTCTTTTCCTATCTCAAGACCCTGTCCCCTCACTCCATCTACAGAAATCTCCTGCATCAGTCACTCTCACTCCTTACATTTGAAACTTCTTTTGGTGTCTTCCCTGTATCCATGAACATGTCAGGACTTAAATAGCACAAAAACTTTCTCAATCAGCTATCAAACTGTCTTCCACTTCTCACTGTCTCTCTCCCTCTACTCTGGCCAAGACAAACTGCTCCTTGAATATGCCCTGTACTTTCTTGACTGCAGGCCTTTGCTCATGCTGTTAAGCCTAACTATGGTTATTACCATCTACCTCATCTCATGTATAAATTCACCCCACAGTATTCCACGACCCAGCCAAACAAACAGGATCTCTTCTGCTTCTATTCATTTAATGACTACCATGTCCTATCTTGTTTATATTTTTAGAAGCTCTGTAAAAGTGTTTAAATCATCTTTATTGAGCTATAATTGACAAAATGTATCTAAGTGTACAGTTTAATGTGTTTCAACAATGCCATCACCATCACCATATCTACCCTATATTCTGAGCTATGTCTACCCTAAAAACCCTACACCCATTCTAGCCTCCTCAGCTGTAGCAAATGATTTAATTTACTGGGCCTTTTCACCTGATCTCTTCAGCTTCCCTCCTTTTCCTCTTTCATTTCTTTTCCTCCTCGCCATTACCATAATATAACATCTTCCATGACTCCAAATGTTCCCTAAGTCCACCCATGTCAGTCTAGACAACCACTGATCTGCTTTTTGTCACCATAATTTTGCCTATTTTATATATGGCATCAATATTTGCCTATCCCATAAATGGGTGTAATAGTCAATAATTACAACTCCTCTAACCTATCTTTTATTCTACTGTTGAGATTTTAATTTGCTGTTATGAATTCCACAATAAGTGATTACTTTTTTTGCTTTAGACAGATAATTATTAATGACTTCCATTTCTGGAACGGATTATCATAGCGACTCTCCAGCTATTACCAGAACAATTCTTCACAAATTAGTTAGTTGATATTATTAGTTAATAGTATGTTCAAGTCCTCTCTAACTTCACTGATTTTCTGTCTATCAACTATCATATGGATGACTTATTTCTCCTTTTGGTTCTATACTTAGATGAATATTTGCTATGTCTTCTTGATAAACTGGCCCTTTTATCATTGTAAAATACCTTTCTTTGTTTCAGATAATAGTCTTTATCTGATGTCTTCTTTATCTGTGATCAGCATAGTCCTCTCAGCTTTTTGACGATTATTATTACATTGCATCATTTTTTGAGTCTCCATATTTAATACAGTTTATTATATGTAGATAACATATTAATTGAATCTTGATTTTTTTGCCAACCTGGTAATCCCTACCATTTAATTGAAATATGTAAACCATTTACATTTAAGTTGATTATCAATAGCTGGGTTTACTTCAACTCTCTTACCATTTTTATTCTATCTATCTCATCTTTTCTTCCTTCTTTATTCTGTTAAATTGTGGATGAACTGAATACATTTTAGGATTTCATTTTACCTGAACTATTGGCTTATTAGTTGTATCATTTTTGTTGTTTCTCTATCACTTACAACATGTGTTATTAACATATCAGTCTTCTTTCAAATAATGTGACACTTTATATATAATAAAAGAATCTGGAGAGAGATCCAAGATGGCTGATTAACAACAGCTCAGGACTGTAGCTCCCAGTGAAAGTGCAGAGAGTGAGTGGATGCTGCACTTTCAGACGAATTTTTGTTGCCCACAGACTGGGAGATTCCCGGCGGAGGAGCCACACAGGTTGGCAGCATGAATTTTTTGGCCAGCGCGGCTATTTTGCCAGCACCCCAGCACAGCGCTTCTCAGTGCAGAGTATACAGGATGGGGTGCCCTTTGAGTCTGGCTCGGCTGGTCCCATCCCCACAAGGAGAACAGCAATTGGAAGCACTGAGAACTGAGAGCTTCACAGTAAGCACAGCTGAACTGGGAAGGTCCAGCTCTGCGGGGAAGGGGCGTCCACCAAAGGAAAACTAAGAAACAGAAAAAACTTCATCACCAACAAGCCAGATGTTCACTCAGACCCAATCCGAAAGTCGGTAATTACAAAGACGACAGGTGGATAAATCCACAAAAATGGGAAGAAACCAGTGCAAAAAGGCTGAGAACACCCAAAATCAGAATGCCTCTCCTCCTACAGGGGATCGCAGCTCCTCATCAGCAAGAGAACAAGGCATGACGGA
>CAUYLG010009106.1:0-20577 GCA_963573385.1 Cacajao melanocephalus
CTTCTGCACAGCAAAAGAAACAGTCATTAGAGTGAATCGGCAACCAACAGAATGGGAAAAAATTTTTGCAATCGACCCATCTGACAAAGGGCTAATATCCAGAATCTACAAAGAACTAAAACAGATTTATAAGAAAAAAAACAAATAAGCCCATTCAAAAGTGGGCAAAGGACATGAACAGACACTTTACAAAAGAACACATACCTGAGGCCAACAAACATGAAAAAATACTCATCATCACTGGTCATTAGAGAAATGCAAATCAAAACTACATTGAGATAACGTCTCACGCTAGTTAGAATGGCAATCACTAAAAAATTGGGAGACAACAGATGCTGGAGAGGATGTGGAGAAATAGGAACACTTTTACACTGTTGGTGGGAGTGTAAATTAGTTCAACCATTGTAGAAGACAGTGTGGTGATTCCTCAAGGACCTAGAAATAGAAATTCCATTTGACCCAGCAATCCCATTACTAGGTATATATTCAAAGGATTATAAATCATTCTACTATAAGGACACATGCACATGAATGTTCATTGCAGCACTATTTACAATAGCAAAGACCTGGAACCAACCCAAAAGTCCATCGATGATAGACTGGACAAGGAAAATGTGGCACATATACACCATGGAATACTATGCAGCCATAAAAAACGATGAGTTTGTATCTTTTGTAGGGACATGGATGAATCTGGAACCCATAATTCTCAGCAAACTGACGCAAGAACAGAAAATCAAACACCGTATGTTCTCACTCATAGGTGTGTGTTGAACAATGAGAACACAGGGACACAGGGAGGGGAGCATCACACACTGGGGTCTGTCGGGGGGAAATAAGGGGAGGGACAGCGGGGGTTGGGGAGTTGGGGAGAGAGAGCATGGGGAGAAATGCCAGATATCGGTGATGTGGGGGGAAGGCAGCAAATCAGACTTCCATGTGTGTACCTATGCAACAATCTTGCATGTTCTTCACATGTACCCCAAAACCTAAAATGCAATTAAAAAAAAAAAAGAAAAAAAAATGGGTTTGGACACCATATAGGAAGAAGATGGAGGAAATGACAAATTGGATGTGTGGTCAATGAAGACAGGCAGGGTAAATTAGTATTTTTTGAAAGTCTACTATGGTTTTATGTTAAGTACCTTTCTATATTATACAGACAAAACAGATGGAGGAAGAGCCTGAATATTTGGGACAAGAAGGAGTCCAAGCCAGAGCAGAGGTGCAGTTACTTCTGCAGTTAAGGGAGGGTAGCATTCATGTGGTTGCAGATTACCATTTAATCTCCTCTCACAAATCTGTGAATTTAGGCTGCCCCTCCCCTCTTTTTTAGATGGACTTTCGCTCTTGTGGCCCAGGCTGTAGTGCCATGGTGCAATCTCAGCTTGCTGCGACCTCTACCTCCTAAGTTCAAGTGATTCTCCTGCCTCAGCCTCCTGAGTAGCTGGACCTACAGGCTTGTGTCACCATGTCCGGCTAATTTTGTATTTTTAGTAGAGACTGGGTTTCACCATGCTGGCCAGGCTGGTTTCAAACTCCTGGCCTCAGGTGATCCACCGGCCTCAGCTTCCCAAAGTGTTGGGATTACAGGCCTGAACTACCATGCCCAGCCGCTGCCTCGTTTTTATAGAAGAGGAACTTGAAGATCAAATAATGGTTTTTACACATCAAAGAATACCAGTTAAGTAGTCCAAGAGCTGTATTTAAGCCAGATTGTTTTGGTTTCAAAATACACAGTTTTCTCATTCTAGATATAATTCTTTTAATAGAACTAAAGGAGCAATAGGACTACAGGATTTCTGGCTTGACCAGTTAGGTAGCTAGTGGGACCATTAATGCAATATTGGGTGGAGGTAAAAGATGATATGTGTGGTTTTGGATATGATGATTGTAAAAGATCTGTGACATAAGCAATTAGATATGTACAAAAGGCATCTGCACATGCAACTCCAGAGATCAAAAGATATATCTTCTGATGTAGAGAATTAGAGACATTCACCTAACATTGCAGTGAGAGGGAACAGAATTATAAGAGAGGCGGACCTACACAGAACTTTGGAGACTAACCATCTTTTAAACTTGGAAAAGGGCACACAAAAAAGACCAAGACTAATCAAATAATCAGGTGCACCATTAAAAGAAATGATTTTCACAGATGGTAAGAGAGAAGAGAATTTCAATAGGAACTGGTAGTTACAGGAAAATGCAGCAGTTTATTTAAAAATGTGCATTGAAACATTTTCCTTGATGTTAGAAATTAGGTCATCAGGGACCCCTGAGAGAAAAGCAGTTTATTGGAATGATGGAAGTAAAAAGGAGTATTGGAATTTATTAGGACTGCTCTTTCTGAGAACTCATCTGAGTTCATATAAAGAGGAATATAAAGTCATACACCATTTGGATTTTTAAAGAGAGGTTTGCCTTAAATATAATTTTAGTTTTTGTGGTTATTTTTAAAAAATCAAGTGCTAATTATGTGTTAGGTAGTGTTATTGCACTTTATATGAAGTGTTGTGTTTACTTTTCACAAAAATTTATGAGGCATCTATGAAATAACTCTCTTTATTTTTAAGACATGCCTAGTAACACATAGTAAGTTTAAAAACTTGCCCAAGATTAACTAGCTAGAGTTAGAGCCAGGATCAGACCCAGGAAGTTTGATGTAACCACTGCCTCTTGAGTGAGAGTTCAAAGGGTTAGGGACTGAAGATCCTGGAGAAACAAGACACAATAGGTGGAGTGACAGCCCGAGTGTGTGGGACAGGGAGGAGCTCAAGGCAGAGCAGAGGTGCAGAGTTATTCTGCAGTTTAAAGACGAGAGCATCAGTGTGGTGGCAGATGTTTCTTTGAAGGGGGGAGGGGGTCCAATCTAGTTAGAAAACTTTTTTTTCTGCACACAAAGTAGCTAACGTAAATATATAATTTTTCCAAACAGTTTACAATTTTTTCAAGTTCATTTACTTTGTAGGCCATTTCATTTTCTTTTGCAGGAAATACACTAAATACTAAATACATATACTAACTACTGGTAACTATCAGGGAGACTTTGCATTTTCTGCTCAATTGATCAGTCTGTTCATGCATATTAGTTATTACAGCTTTATTTTACATTTATTTATAAAACAAATACTAAGCATCTACTATGTGCCTGATGTTTTGTTTTGATATACATGATGAGTAAGATCAATAGACACATACATGCTCAGATCGCCTTATAGTGTATTCCAGTGATCAGCAAACTTTTCTTTATAGGACTGGATAGTAAATCGTTTGGGCTTTATGGAGCCATTCTGCTCTGTTGCAATCACTCAACTCTGCCTCTGTAGCTAAAACCAGCCAGACAATATATAAATGAAGAGTGTAGCTATATTTTGACAAAAATTTGTTTATAAAAACAGTCATGGCCTGCAGGCTGTAGCTTGCTGATCCGTGTTCTAGGTTGGCAATACAGTTACCTGGATGATGAAATGTCAAATAATTGTGAAAAAATATTTTGGAAATGACACTGGAGTTTCAAGAAACTTTACCTTTTTTTTTTTTTTTTTTTTTTTTACTTTTCCTGACCCAACTCGAATTCCATGATGTTTGTGGTTAACATGGAGTGACATACCTTTTGGTTTGTCTGAGGCAGTTCAAGTTTATGCCTGTTATCTCAGTCTTAAGATAAACAGACACCCCCCACCACCAACTCGCTTTTCACTCTGAAATTTTCCAGTTAGTATGATAAACTGTACAGTTGCCCTAAGTTTAGGAACTAAAAAAAATCTTTCTCAATAGGAAAAAGCAGATCTCAATTAAGGCAAAGCGATGGCAGGAACATATAAAGGACATATAGGAGTTTCTTTATTGAAGGAGGTTTTCCAGAGGCCATATTAGGAAAGGGTGGGGAAGGAGGAAAATTGGAATTTTTATTTAATTGGGTACATTAAAAAGGAAGGAAAAAATGGGAGAATAAGAAGTAAACAAACAACAACAGTAAAAGAATGAGAGTCTGGAAGAGGAACTAAAGAGATATACTGTTTTATTTGATCAATATTACAAACAGATTATTAATAGCTTGTTATGTCTCCTTTAAAAGAAGTTTAGCCCAGATTCTTGTTTTATACCCACTGAGAAGCAAGTCACATTTGTTCTTCAGGCAAAAGTTCATAGAGGAAATTATCTGATGAAAGAATCTATTCTCAGAATATTTACATTCCTATTTTCTAAATGTAGTTGGTTTTCAGAAAACATCTAGAGATTGAGATAAGTATTCAAATTTAGAATGTTTATCCAAACCACATCTTTAAAGCTACACTCATTATAAGTATTTCCTGTTGATTTCTAAGTCCAGTATTTTCTGTCTACCTGAAGCCTCCTCTCTTCCTAGCAAGAGCAAATATCATCTCCTTGGTAAAGTTTTCCTGGTATTCCGTCAGGCAAGGTTAGTCACTCTGTCTTCTGTACTCCCCTATGACACTGAACTCATGGATATACTTAGATTTGCTGTGAACAAAATGATGCTTCAGTTTCAGGGTAAGTTCCTTCAGAGCCCTTGCCATGTGTTCATGTGAATACATGTTTTTGTGACATTGGCAAATGTAAGATTTTTTTAAAAACCGCCATTGGATAAGTCATATTGCTTCTCCTATTTAACGCTTCCCGAGTGCCTGTTTGGGGGAGGCTACAAGCATTTCTGGGATCTGTCTAAGCCGATACAGTGAGCATGGAATTAGGAGGTTGTGTTTATGTGCTTTACAGTCATTTCCAAGTCCAGCTGTGTTACTGCTGGCCGCCTAGCAGTCCCAGGTAGACATAGTTTCCAGGAGGACTCCTGCTAATTCCTGTGCTGGTTCACTCAGCTTTGTGAAACACCCAAAAAGTGCAAGTCAAAGGTTATGTCACGGTTTGCAGGTATCCTTTAGGCAAATGTATGTATGTGAAAGAGAAAGAAGGAGAAGGCAGGATTTATCTTAGGCATACGGAGCCTCCTTGGCTGAGGTCACAGCCTTCTCTGGGAAGCTTGCATTGCATGACTAAAGGCAGGAGAGGTAGACGGCCAGCACGGGACTCTTTAACAGGCTACCTACTGGATTGGCATTGGCACTGTCTGGACTGCTTTGCAATTCCACTCGTTCTGCAGCCCAATTCTTCTTCCCCTCTTTCCCTTTCAGTTATTAACCTCTAAGAAACATCTTATACTCCAGTCTCCACCTCAGTATGTGCTTCTGGGTAATCCAATTTATGACAATAACCTCGGTTTGGAAAATTCTGTTAAAAATAATTTTCAGATAAAAGGCAACATTATGACTCTCATGCAGATATAAACATGAACATATATTAAATAAAGTTTTTATTTTACTCACGGTATTGGAAAACCAGGCAGATGTTACAATTTATTTAAAATGAAAGTTAAAATAGCCAAAAGTAATATAGCTATTTAGACAAATTGCAACAACATTTAGTGGCTATAGATGACTTCCTATAATTAAAAATTAAACATAATATTTACTCTAATATTTGCTTTATTATTCAAACATTTGCTTTCTAATAGAAATACAAACCTAATCAGATTTATTTAAATAATTAAATAGAAAAATATAATCAAATTTAGTGTCCTTGAAATATAAGTACTGAATTACATATTGACTAAAATAAAAATATGTAGAATATAGATAAATGAATGATAATTTAGAATAATATTGTCAACGTATTTAGAAATGTATACAATTGCGTCTGAACAGATATTTCTTCAGGGTGTAATTTAATTGTCTCTTGCAACAGGGTTACAAATTCACAAACGGGAAAAGGTATCTACTGAGTTACTTTCAAGTCCTATTAAAAAGGTATAGATTCTGTCCTAATTAAAACTTATCGAAAAATATGTCAAGTCTCCTGGAAATTTGTGGACTTTAATATTTTACAATTTATTGCTTAAATTTTCCAATTCAAATGTGTGAAGTGTGACAACAGATTTAAAATTATTGATATAAGTTTAAACGATGTGTTTGATATCTTAAGGGTGCTATTTATTCCTCACAATTGAGTGATGTGTATGGGTAGTTATTTGTACACATTTTTTATATTGAATGGAAGAATAGAGTTCTTTGTATTCAAGAAGATATTTGGGAGCCTAGTCTAAAGATACAGAATTGCTCTCAGAAAACACAATAGAAAACAGGCTGTATTGTTCTTCCTCAAAGAGCATAAAAGGCAATCAAACAGGTGGACTGAAGCATGGTAATTATTGAGAATGCTGATGGTACCCTTAAGAAGATTAAGCCACAGAAAATAAATGCTCTTCAGTGGATGAATTTTCTGAAAAATCTACTAAGGGAGGTGGCAAATTCCTGCTTTCTACCTTGCACAAAGCAATCCATTTATGTAATCTACCAAATTGTATTTCTTGATTTAGCTTATAGAGCACGGAAAGCACAATTGATGACCGGAGAGATAACAAATAGACATGACAAAAAGAAAAAAAAGAGAGAGAAACAGCTAAAATGAAGATTACAAAGGTGCTATTTGCAGAAGAGCTCTGACGTGTCAGGATTGGAAGAAGCAGACACCTATGCATTCAATTTAGTTTACAAGGCAGCCTCCAACAAGGAAGATGAATGAAAGACTCAGGGAACAAATGCCCTTGATGTTAATTCCTTCACAGTTACCATTCTCTGTGAAACTGCTTAGAGGTTGGATAGATAAGACCTAATCATTTTATTCATGTTTTTGTAATTTTAAAATCTATTGCTCTCCACTACTTCTTAGATACTGACTAAATAAATAATGTAAATACTCAAATTCTGGATTTTGAAAGAAATATAAGAAACAAAGCAAAAACCGTTATTCTAGATTAATACTTTTAAAATCAGTAACTTTAATGGCTAAACAATAACATTAGAATTTATCATTATAGTTTTAGAAAAGGGGATGACTTGCTAGCATGTGAAGTACCCTTGCATTGGACTCAGATGATAAATCTATTGTTTTGTTGTTGTTGTTGTTTCTTGGTTTTTTTTTTTTTTTGAGACGAGTCTGGCTGTGTTGTCCAGGCTGGAGAGCAGTGGTGTGATCTCAGCTTACTGCAACCTCCACCTCCCAGGTTCAAGCGATCCTCCTGCCTCAATCTCCCAAGTAGCTGGGACTACAGGCATGTGCTACCATATCTGGCTAATTTTTATATTTTTAAATTAGAGATGGGGGTTTTGCCATGTTGGCCAGGCTGGTCTCAAATTCCTAACCTCAGGTGATCTGCCTACCTTGGCCTCCCAAAGTGCTGCGATTACAAGCGTGAGCCACTGCGCTTGGCTACAGATGATACATTTTTGATGACTGACTCTATTATTGATGAAAATATCAAGAGGGTTCTTCATTGGGTTGTAAAATGTCATAATCCCACTTTTTAGATCAATAGAATAATGAATGTTAGTAATTATTTCACACAGGTAGTAGAAACTCTCTTAAGTTACTTCCTTCTCTTAAAAATAAAAACAACAACAACACATTATCTTAAACCAGCTAGTTCATGCTGTCTACTAATTATGATTATTAACACGGTCCTTGCCTTAAGAATAAGTATGTCAGGTCTAAGAAATTTAATAAGTTCATGCATATGTATATTTACCACAAACACAGAGACCCAACCCATTTCAGGTAATGAACTCATAAGGAGATCTAATTTTTGGGATTCCCATCACCCCTTCAAATTTATTGAGCGGGAATATGTCAACTCTTGCTCATGGATGCACACGTACACTGGACCATGACTTGATTTTTCTGTTTGTTTTCGGTAATCAAAATCCCTATGCACATTTACCCATCATCTCAATTCCAAAATTAAGCAAACTTCATTTTTAGTTTCTCCTCTTCCTTCTGATTTCTTGTCTTGTCATCTGATGGCTGCCTTTTCTGTCAATAACTCTCTGTCTTATTCAAGGAATAGTTTTTTTGAGCATTTCTTTTGTACTTGTCACTGTGCTAAGCCATGGGTGTTCAATATTAAATCAGACACATACGGTTTTTCCTTTCAAGGAGTTTACAGTCTACTCAGGGGAAAAACATCAACATTTGAAAAACAAACTCAAATAAATAATTGTCATTAAATATGCAAATGAAAGAACCAAGTAAAATCTATGATTGTTTTCCCTCAGGAACACCCAAAGTCTGATGGCACCTCTGCAAATATTCTCATTCTAACACTATTCTTAATACAAAAACCACTTACTCTGAGCAGCCTTTCTCCAAATCTAGTCCAGTTCCTTGTTGCAAACTTCACTGTGTTATGAGTAGAAGAGAAGGTCAGTTTTGTGTGTCCAGTGTGTTATTGATTAAGACGAATATATCCTTTTGGGAACTTCTTGGGCAAAAACACATAGATGTCACAAGAACAAATGATGATCTTCAGATACGGATTGATCTAAATTCAAATTTTAGTACAAAAGATTTTCTAACTATTGAGAGCACATGCAACTTGCATTTATATGTGGATTCAACGAATCTCATTTTAAATCAGCTTACCAATGATCAGGACTTGTAAGAACAATGTACAGGGGGTTGCTTTATCAGTTCTTGTCTACGGGGTATCATCAAAAGGTCACTTTTAAGAAAAAAGTAAATAATTTCTTTAAAGTGATTTCATTATTCACCTCAAAGGGTACAAACTGCTTATAAGTTCTTGAAATCGTAATTTTTCCAGTTCAGTTCCATCAGGTGCCTGATGAACCATGTTTGACTCTAAGCACAGCTGTGCCACGTAAGGCCTGAGTTCTTACCTTTTTATCTCTGTGCTTTAGCATCTAGTCAGTGCCTGCCTGCCAACATTTCATAAAAGCACGAATGAAGGAATATAAGAATTAACTATCAATTAAAGTTCAACCACTTAATAGTTTCATGACTGGGCCAATTATTTATCCAATGAAAGGCTCAGTGATATCATCTATACATTTGCAATAGGGTTGCTGGGAGAATTAAAGGTCTAGCAGGTCCTTAGTGCTAGCTATTGTTATTATTGTTGTTTTTAATGACTTCTATGACTCTGATTAGAGGTAGATTCAGAAACAGTGGACTCCAATGAGGAAACAGAGTCAAGCTGAGAAAAGGTCCTAGGAATCAGTAAAATGATTTATTCATGTTGAAGAAACCATAGGTAGGAAACCTCACAGGCATGATGACACCTTCTAAATGTGATTGGACTGAGGTAAGCAGGAAACATCACTACAGCCAAAGACCTCCATACACATGCTCTTTGTTATGGCGTCTTAGCTCTTTAAAAAATTATTATTATTATTGTCTAGCAATGGGTTCACCCTTTTATATTAGTACGAAAAAGACATTGGAGATGCTTTGAAACGCGGCCTTATACAAATAGATTTTTACATTTGCAAACAAGCCTCGGATCTCAGGTCTGTTATTGTTTTTCACGATTTCAAACCAATTTTTCAGGCAGATTTTAATAAGTATATGAAATATCATCAATAGTAGTATATTAGCGATAGACTGATGTTTCAAAAAATACCTGTTGACAAGCACAGGCTTTCTTTATGTCAAATGTCTTACAGTTTTCTTTCTCTTACTACTTCATTTTCCTTTCCCCTGGAAAATGTCCTGGAAATGTATGGAATAAAAAATGAATGAATGAGTAATGGTTACCCAACAATGTGAATGTACTTAATTCTACTAAATTGTATACTTAATAATAGTTGAAATCGTAAATATTATGTTATGCATATTTTAAAATACCACAATTAAAAAATGGATTGCTAGGTATAAAAGTAATAGATTCATGTATAAATATGATTGTGCTAAATAGCAAAGCCCACATTTATTTTTATTTTTTAGATATAGGATGAGGTAATGATGGGTAGAGAAGTGACAGAGTACCTCAACATCTCCCTTTTTTATCTTTCTTTCCGGCCTCTCTCTTCTTTCTCTCTCTAGCCAGCTCCCATCAGCTACCCCTGTCCACTTCACTGACTCCAACGCTATAAAGTTTGAACAGTCGGGGTCTTTTAAAATCATTAATCTGAGCCATTTAAAAGCTATATTTCTCTGACTGGGATTGAGGAGTGAGCCTTAAGCTATCCCTGTGAAATTCTATGAAATTTTTTGTTAGTATACGACCAAACAATGACAATACTTTTAAATGCCAGTATTTTTGCTCACTGACAGCTATAGAGACAGGGTTAGCATTTGCATTCTTTTTTTCTTGTAAGAGATTGGGTCACATTTTGCTACCCAGGCTGGTCTCAAACTCCTGAGGTCAAGCCATCTTCCCACCTCAGCATCCAGAGTAGCTGGGACTGCAGGCACACACCACCATACCCAGCTTGGGTTTACATTTTGGAATGTAAAGAAAAACTTGTGCTTCAGTGGAAAACTACAGATTGTTAGGCCCTAGAGAATACCACTTCAGGTTATCTGATTCCGATTCTTTGGAAGCTATTCTACCACTGTGTTAATTGTAGATAACTGATAATAATGCAAAAAAAAATATTGTCTACAGACATATGAAATTTTTCCTTTCTGGAGAGAGGTTTAATTGACTGCAATTTTCTCTCTTCTCCTTCTGGAAAAACAGTTTTGCACCCATCTGCACATTTATTCAATATTCCTGATACATAAATTCATCTGTTCATGAGCTCTTGTTTGAACCAGTTATAATATCTGCCTGTTTTTAAAAACTGATTGAGTTAAATAACAATGAACACCTGTTTATGTTTATATATGTATGAACATCTTGATTTTACCATTGTGTGAAAATTATCTGCTAACAAGGACAAGGAAAGATGTTTATTTATTTTCCTTTAGACGTAAGAGAGAGAAAAAGAGTAAGTTTATAAATTTGTCTTTTATCACATTTGAAATTATATTTCGTAATAAAGATTGTATTATTGACTGAAACATACATAAAAAATGTTGAGTAGTTTTCTCAAATCCATATTGCCTTTGGATTCCTGTTTTAGTAAAAAAATTATACTGTAGCTCATCTGTTAACTAAAATTCCAAAAGATTGTGCAAAAATGAACTATAGGTAGCCTCTTACATTTTTCTACAGAAAAAAATTTCCATAGTAACTAAAAAAGAGTGGCACAGATTTTGACAATAGTTGGCTAAGTAAAATTTAAAGTATTTTCAATAAAATATGATTAGTATATTTTAGTTCCAAATAAAACATGCTCCTTTTCTCATTTAAACATTTTATGGATAGTGCAAGTGTGTGTGTGCCCATGTGTGCAGAGAGAGAGAGTGCGTGGGGAGACATTTTAAAAATCGCTGCATTTCAAAAACACATGCTTTAGCTTCTACAGTATCCTTAATGAGCACTTTTGAGATGGATTAAACATTTCCTTATGAATGTAATGCTGCAAACATAAAATATAAATGTTATAACTGGATATGTCAAGGGAGGGAAAAAAGCAGCAAGAGGTGTTGCTATCAGAGATTTGTTTACCTGTGAACCTTGGAAAATATGCAATGGCTGGCCAAGGTTTCTAAATATTGCTAAATTCTAGTAAACATATGCTTTTAGCATGCTGTATCAATTAAGAGATCTGGAGGCATTGGCTGAGATAGTAAATATTGACAATAATCTACAGTGAGCTTTATCATTAATTATGCCACTGGGATGGGAGGACCCTCATCAAACTCATTCTCTCAAGATATGTGTATTAGTTCGCCAGAGAAACAGAGCTAATAGGATATATATACATCTATATTAGATATAATATATTATATAAATATATATATTATATTATATATCTAATATATATATTATATATATTATAATATATCTAATATATATTAGATATATATTAGATATATATATATTATTATATTATTATATATTATATATATTATAATATATCTAATATATAAGATATATATTAGATATATATAATATATAAGATATATATTAGATATATATAATATATATATTAGATATATATTAGATATATTAGACATATATATATGTTCTTGAGGGGAAAAATTTGAATCGGGACTTCGTAAAGGTAATATTTCTGAAGGAACATGGGTAGGTGGAGCAGTGAGAAATCATGTGAATAAGTGCCCTGAGGTGGAGGTAAGTCAATCAGGAATGTACCATGGGGGGGTTGCACCCCTCACTACCAGCCAATAACATATATATATGGAGTTGCCTTATGCAGTTATGGAGGCTGACAAGTCCCAAGATTTACAGTTGCCAAGCTAGAGACCCAGGAGAGTTGATGTTGTAGTTCTTATTTGAAAGCTCGCAGGCTCAAGGCTCCAGAAGAGTTGATGTTTCACTTTGAGTCCAGAGGCAGGAAAGAATTGATGTTCCAACTCATCACAGGCAGACAAAAGCATCAAGCCTTTATGCTCTCTTTGGGCCATCAACTGACTGGATGAAGCCCACACACATAGGGAGGTCAATCTCCTTTACTTAGTTTACTGATCCAAATGTTAATCTCATCCGGAAATACCCTCGCAGGCACATCCAGAATAACGTTTGAACAAATGTATGGGCACTCCATGGCCTAGTCAAGTTGATACATGAAATTAACCATCACAGTAGGTTAGCAAGGCTCAGAGTCTGAGAGATTTTGTGTTAACACATCTTTAACAACATGTTCCTAAAAATCTGTTTCTCTAGATAGAAGGGATCTAGAATATTCACTTGCACACAGAGAGTGTTCCCAGTCAACTTTAGCTTCTGTACATTTTAATGTGTATGCTTTGATTATCTGGGCTTGGAGTTCTGGTAGGGTCAGTTGGTCATGTATTTACATTTGATTTTGAATGAAGATAATGTTTGCTTTCCTGTTACTCCAGAGTTTCTGAACCTGTTACTTCAATTCCAGAAACTGTTGATAAATAAAATAATACTTCAGCTTGGAAATAATTTAAAGAGGATAAGAAGTACATTTTTTCTCATCCAAGTGGAGAATTGGGACAAAAAACTATATAATATGATATAATGATATTAATAAAAGTGAAAGAATGAGATTCAATATTTATATTGTATTCATATAACATAGTATACTAGGAACTTTCTGTTAATTGAATCAGTTAATTCTCATAATAAGCCTATTTGGTAGGCTTTCTGATTCCCAGTTTATGGATGAAAACTTGCTTAAGAACCATAGTTGGAATTGGTACCCTGGTTTGCTTCATTTCAGATGCACTACATTATTCCCACTTTATCACGACTCTCACAGCATCTATGGATTCTGCCTTTTTTATCATTGCCTTTCCCTTTTTCAAAGCATCAAATATGAAAGTTATGGAAATGCTAAATATTTTAATGTGTATACTCTTTTCTCTACATTTCACAAACATTCAAAGTATTCTCTAATTTGGAGTATTTAACATATGAATGTATGCCATCTTCAGATTTGTGTACGTGTGTATGTGTGTGTATGTATATCTGCATATATATATATTTTTTGTTAACTTAGTTGTTGTGAATACTTTCTAGAATCTAGCCACCACTAGATTAACTGGTGAAATTAAGATTTTTGACTTACAAAATTGAGGAACAGAACTTGTATCCATGGTGACTTCACGAATGTGCCGACACCTGGCAAAGCTCACTAGGAAACATCTTGTCAGCCTCTTTCAGAAATGCACATGAAAAGAGAAACAGGATAATGAGAAATTCATTGAAAAGCAACTCATGAGTAATAGAAAATTTTAAAGTACAACTGAACTCTTATTTATATCTCATGTGCCAGTCACTGTGAAAGCAAAGATGAAAGAAATATGATCCTTGCCCTCAAAGAGCTAATATTTTTTACAGGGAGAGATCATAAGTATATAAAAATCATAATGCACATTAAAAGTGATGGGCACTGTAAATCGAAACACAAGGTAAAAACGTTCCTGGGAGGAGAAACTTGAATGGGGGCTTGAGTAAAGATAATAATTCTGAAGTAAGATGGGTAGGTGGGGCAGTGATGGTGCTGACTCAATCAGGAATGTCCCATGAGAGGGTTGCACCCCCACTACCAGCCCTCCCACTGACTGGTCTGTTTAAGAGTTTGAAGCAATTTGACCTTCATATAGTTAATTCCAATAGATGAATTTTAGTTATTATTCTGATGTCTCAGCAGACATTGAGACTTAATCACTTCCTCCATTTAGAAAGGCTTCCTTCCTTTAGCTTGACACTTCTGTCTCTGAAAATTTTTATGTTCCACAGCTTCCCTCAAATTTATATGTCTATCACATGTCTCCTCAGAGCTCCATTTGTGTCCTCCAAGTGGTGCAATAGGCAGATAAAAGTTTTTATACCTGAAATTGAAAGTAAACATGTTCTTTCTCCTCCTCCTCCATTGCAAGCCTGGAATCGCTCCAGTTCTTTTTCAAAGCAAATAGCATAATCATCTAACTAGTTGCTAAAATCAGCAATTCAAGCGTCATCCTTGATACCTCCCTCTCCCAGATAACACCAGATCCGGTGCATCCAAACTCATGTCAATTTTATCTCCTAACTATCTCTCAAATCCACCTCTTCTCTCTCCCTCCCTCACTGTTCTTTAACTAGGCTGGCTTATTTTGGTTTCTAGAATGTACCTCACTTCTTTTTGCTTTGAGGATTTTGCATATGCAGCATATATTATTTGGAATTTTCTATCCCAATTATCCCACCATTAAAAACCATTGTTGTTTTCAGGTCACAGCTCAAATACAACATTCTTGATGACTTTTATCATCCTCCAGATTAGAACTTTTTTCTTGGTTATATCTTCTCATAACTCCTGTAGTTCTCCTTTGCATCAGTATCACAATTATACTTACAAGGTTCATTTTGTAATTATTTGTCAAATTAGTTCATTAGTCACCACCAGACTATAAATTACATGAGGGCAAGACCTGGCTGTTCTGTCCTAATGGATAGTAAAAGTTAAATATATACTTGATGAATAAATGGCAGAATGAATGAACTAGACGCAGGGAGGCTGGAAAGGAGGCAGTAATTTAGGCTTGTATTAATGCAGAAGTAGGTAGTCTGGAATAGATGGAAAAGTTTTGGAATAGATGGAAAAGGCCGGGCATGGTGGCTCACGCCTGTAATCCCAGTACTTTGCATCCAAGCCAGGTGGATCAGCTGAGGTTGGGAGTTCAAGACCAGCCAGATCAATATGGAGAAATCCCGTCTCTACTAAAAATACAAAAATTAGCCAGGCGTGGTGATGCACCACCTCTAATCCCAGCTACTTGGAGGCTGAGGCAGGAGAATCACTTGACTTGAGAGGTGGAGGTTGTGGTGAGCCAAGATCACACCATTACACTCTAGCCTGGGCAATAAGACTGAAACTCCGTCAAAAAAGACAAAATGCATAACACAGACTCAGCAACTAAAAAATTTTTGAGGAATGGTTTAAGAAAATAAAATGTGTTTACTTTTTGGATGCAGGAATTTAGGCGAGGGAAGAATCAAGGAGGACTACTACATTTCAAGGCTGGTTGATTTGTTCATTGATTCTTTAATGTGAGAAGTGCTCAGGTCTGAGACCAGAGGCCAGGGAATATCAACAGAAAAAGGCTGAAGGCAGAAGCAGAGGAGAGACAAGAGAGAAGATAAACCCAAGGGAAGAGAAAGTCTTGACAGTGAATGATGTAAGTATACTGTTGCTTATAAAGATTCCACTCTATATAATTCTTTAATTAATTATTATGGACTCATGGATTCCTATTTTATTCAATAGATTATAATAAATTTATATGATAACTTATATTGAGGCTCAAATTATCCCAGAAATGGCCACTTGGAGCCCTTTCAATCTGGCTTCCATATCCTTTTGACATGTCCTCATTCTTTGAGCATTTCTTGACTTTCTCAGACAAATGTATTTTCTCCAGTTGAAGTCAGCAATTTTTGTTTTAACTAGGAGTTCTATTACTTTTTAGTAGAAAATAGTATTGCGGGGCCAGGCACAGTGGCTCATGCCTATGATCCCAGCATTTTGGGAGGCTAAGGTGGGCAGATCACCTGAGGTCAGGATTTCGAGACTAGCCTGACCAACATGGAGAAACCCTGTCTCTATTAAAAATGCAAAATTAGCCAGGCCTGGTGGTGCATGCCTGAAATCCCAGCTACTTGGGAGGCTGAGGCAGGAGAATCCCTTGAACCCAGGAGACAGAGGTTGCGGTGAGCTGAAACCGTGCCATTGCACTCCAGCCTGGGCAACAAGAGTGAAAACTCTGTTTCCAAAAAGAAAAAAGAAAGAAAGAAAATGGTATTAGAAGTCAAAGTCTGGGTGCTGGTTGTACATGTGCACACATGTACAAAACGTATGTATATATGTTATGAATCAATTTGTGTCATTCCCCCCATTCATACGTTCAGGCCCTAACTCCCAATGTGCTTATATTTGGAAATAGGCCTTTTTAAGGAGGTCATTAAGGTTAACTGATGTCATAATTGTGGGATCCTAATCTGATAGGATTGGGGGCCTTAAATGAAGAGGAAGAGAGAAAATCTCTCTTCCCATGTGCACATACCATTGAAAGGCCCTGTGATGACAAGGCAAGAAAGAAGCTGTCTGCAAATGAGGACGAGAGACCTCACCAGGAGCTGAAATGTCAGGGAACTCAATCTTGGACTTCCCAGACTGTAGATGTGTGGGAAACACATTTTTGTTGTTTGAGCCATCCAATCTATAGTATTTTGTTATAGCAGCCCAAGCTAAGAGACTACACACACACATACACACATATACATCTATATATTTCTTACCTACTTACCTATCTGTAATCTAGAACATGAGTTAACGCTGATATCTCCAATTCCTGTCTAACACTACTGGATTCATTTTAGCTCTCTCCCTTTTTATACTGGTACCTCTTTTCATTGACACTGAGAAACATAGCTCTCATTATACTTAATATATTTACCAATCTTATCAATATCCTTGTATGTAACTAATGTCCTGCCACTGTCACCATTTTTTCTTACATAGATAACTTTCTTTTTCTACAAGGGATATAATACTTATTACCAGGCAGATATCTGCACAGATACCCTCCTGGCCCCTCTCAGGCTCTGACTCTGAGCCAGACAAAATTTCCGTGCAAAAGCCCTCTTCACTCTGCTTAGGTTTCCACATCCAATATCAGGCCACCTCCCCACAAAGACGTCCTCCTCACTCTGTAAGGGTTATGACACTCCATGCTAGTATATTCACCTCCTGAGCATATGCCATATACACCCTACTAGGGGTGCAACCCCTCCTCATTCTAAAGTCTATATAGCTCAGATTCATCAATAGATTTGGGGCAGAATCACAAGGGAAAGGCAAAATACATACTCTTTGTAAATTCTCTTTCTATTATAATATATTCTTAACATTTCCTGTATCATTAACTGACCTTCCTCTACATGATGTTTTGATATTCCATTTTATTAATGATCCTGTCTTTCATAGGATGTTCTTTTTTCTTCTATCATGGGAATAATTGAAGATATTTAAGTAGGTAAATTTGATTTTATGTAGATAACATAATCCATACACATTACGTCTCATTTTTAGGAAATTTCATTTCATTCCTTTAGGAAGAGAAATGTACTATTTTGTTTTATTTTATTTTTTTGAGACAGAGTCTCACTCTGACTCCCAGGCTGGAGTGCAGTGGTACAATCTGGGCTCACGGCAACCTCCGCCTCCTGGGTTCCAGTGATTCTCCTGCCTCAGCCTCCTGAGTAGCTGGGATTACAGGTGTGTGTCACCATGACCAGCTAATTTTTTTTTTTTTGTATTTTTAGTAGAACTGGGGTTTCATCATGTTGGTCAGGCTGGTCTCGAACTCCTGACCTCAAGTGATCTGCCTGCCTTGGCCTCCCAAAGTGTTGTGATTACAGGTGTGAGCCACAGTGCCCAATGAGATATACACTTTAAGTGAAAATATTGTGGTTGGAGATTCAGCTTTGCTGTATAATGTTCCATACCCAGGATATGGTTTCTACTCTTAAAATAAGAGCATTGAGTTTATTTTCTCATCAGGGATTTTGTGCTAGCTATTACTTCTGCCTGTATCACCCTGCCCAGGATGTAAAATTTGTTTCCTCTGGTTTTTAAGGCCTACATTCTTTGAAGAATTAGCATAATTAGCATTATATAGATATTTTTCTTTACTTCTTTTTTGTTTGGTGTGCAGAAGTGTCAAATTATCTAGGGAAGTGTCACCCAGGCTAGAGTACAATGGCATGACCATGGCTCACTGCAGACTCCACCTCACAAGCTCAAGCGATCCTCCCACTTCTCCTTCCAGAGTGGGTGGGACTACAAGTGTGCACCACCAGATCTGGCCAATTTTTATTTTTATTTTTGAGACAAAGTCTAACTCTTGTCACCCAGGCTGGAATACAGGGGCATCATCTCAGCTCACTGCAACCCTTGCCTCCTGGGCTCAAGGAATCCTTCCACCTCAGCCCGTGTAGCAGCAGGAGCTACAGGCAGACACCACCAAACCCAGCAAATTTTTCTATTTTTGGTAGAGAAGGGGTGTTACCATGTTGCCCAGGCTGGTCTCGAACTCCTGGGCTCAAGCAATTCATCCTCTCTAACCTTCCAAGTTGCTATGATTATAGGTGTGGGTCACCGCACCAGGGTTTTTTAAAAAAATTTTGTTTTCGATTGACACATAATTGTACATTTTTGTGGGATACAGTGCAATGTTTCAGTACATATAAACACTGTATAAAAATCAAATCAGAGTACTTAGCATATTCATCACCTCATGCATTTATCATTTCTTCGCTGTGAGAACATTCAAAATCCTCTCTTCCAGTTATTTTGAAATATACAATACAGTATTGCTAACCAGAGTCTCTCTACTGTGAACACCAAAACTTATTTCTCCTATTTAACTGTAAACTTTGTATCCATTGACCAATCTCTCCTCATCTCCTCTCCAACCCCCTTCCCCTTAGCCTGTGTGGTAACTACTATTCTACTCTGTACTTCTATGAAATTAACTCCTTCAGTTTACACATGTGAGTGAGATCATGAGGTATTTATCTTTGCTTCTGGCTTACTTCACTTGACATAAGGATATGGTTTGGATTTGTGTCCCCATGTAATTCTCATGTGGAATTATAATCCCCAGTGTTGGAGGAGGGTCATGGGGGCAGATTTCTCCCTGGCTGTTCTCATTATACTGAGTGAGTTCTCGGGAGTCTGTGTTTAAAAGTGTGTACCACCTCCTGCTTTGCTGTTTCTCTCCTGCCACCATGTAAGATGTGCCTACTTTTCCTTCACCTTCCACCATGATTGAAAGTTTCCTGAGGCCTCTCCAGCTATGTTTCCTGTACAGCTTGCAGAACCATGAGCAAATTAAAACTTTTTTTCTTGGGAGAGATCCAAGATGGCTGTTTAGCAGCAGCTCAGGATTGTAGCTCCCAGTGAAAGTGCAGAGAGCCAGCGGACGACGCAATTTCAGACGAATTTCTGTTGCGCACAAACTGGGAGCTACCCAGCGGAGGAGCCACACCAGTCTCCAGCGTGACTCTTTTGGCCGGCGCGGCTGTTTTGCCGGCACCCCAGCACGGCGCAGCGTGGCACAGCGCTTCTCAGTGCAGAGTATACGGGACTGGGTGCCCTTTGAGTCGGGGTCAGCTGCTCCCATCCCCACAAGGAGAACAGCAAATGGAAGCGCTGAGGACTGTGAGTTTCACAGTAAGCACAGCTGAACCCAGGAAGGCCTAGCTCTGTGGGGAAGGGGCGTCCACCAAAGGAAAACTAAGAAACAGAAAAAACTTCATCACCAACAAGCCAGACATCCACTCAGACCCAATCTGAAAGTTGGCAATTACAAAGACGACAGGTGGATAAATCCACAAAAATGGGAAGAAACCAGTGCAAAAAGGCTGAGACCACCCGAAATCAGAATGCAGCTCCTTCTACAGGGGATCACAGCTCCTCATCAGCAAGAGAACAAGGCATGACGGAGAATGAGTGTGATGAACTGACAGAATCAGGCTTCAGAAGGTGGACAATAAGAAACTTCTGTGAGCTAAAAGAACATGTACTAACCCAATGCAAAGAAACTAAGAATCTTGAAAGAAGATTTAATGAAATGCTAACGAGAATGGATAACTTAGAGAGGAATATAAATGAATTGATGGAGCTGAAAAAAACAACACGAGAACTTCACGAAGCATGCACAAGTTTCAACAGCTGAATTGACCAAGCACAAGAAAGGATATCAGAGGTCGAAGATCAACTCAATGAAATAAAATGAGAAAGCAAGATTAGAGAAAAAAGGGTAAAAAGGAATGAACAAAGTCTCCAAGAAATATGGGACTATGTGAAAAGACCTAATCTACGTTTGATAGGGATACCTGAATGTGACGAAGAGAATGAATCCAAGCTGGAAAATATTCTTCAGGATATTATCCAGGAAAACTTCCCCAACCTAGCAAGGCAGGCCAATATTCAAGTCCAGGAAATACACAGAACACCACAAAGATATTCCTCAAGAAGAGCAAACCCAAGGCACATCATCGTCAGATTCAGCAGGGTTGAAATGAAGGAGAAAATGCTAAGGGCAGCCAGAGAGAAGGGTCGGGTTACCCACAAAGGGAAGCCCATCAGACTCACAGCAGATCTCTCA